>CAUYPK010163971.1:0-43694 GCA_963574355.1 Loris lydekkerianus
GTGGCCCTCAGAGAGAGCAGGATGATTCCTGGTTACTGCCTGTGGCCCTCAGAGAGAGCAGGATGATTCCTGGTTACTCCACGTGGCCCTCAGAGAGAGCAGGATGATTCCTGGTTACTGCATGTGGCCCTCAGAGAGAGCAGGATGATTCCTGGTTACTCCACGTGGCCCTCAGAGAGAGCAGGATGATTCCTGGTTACTGCCTGTGGCCCTCAGAGAGAGCAGGATGATTCCTGGTTACTGTGTGCACCCTCCCCTCAGAGAGAGCAGGATGATTCCTGGTTACTGTGTGCACCCTCCCCTCAGAGAGAAGACTCAGGGAGAAAGGGAAACAGAGCGAGGCAGTAGCTGCATGTCTTTTAAGCATGAGGGGCAGGAAGTGTCACTCCTCTGCTTGAATCTTTGATGGCTTCCCATAGCCTTTAGGTGAACCTCCACATTGCAGCCCCCAGCCCTCCAGCCCTTTCTCACCCAGCCCTTTCCCTGATGTACCCTGTTCCCCACCCAGCTCACTACTCTTCAACCAGCCTTGCTTTCCCATATGCAATTCCTTCTTGTAGAATGGTCTTTCCTCCACTCTTAACCTGGCTGGTTCTTATGCTTACACACCCTCTGGTCATTTTCTAGAAAGCCTCTCCCTGGCCTCCCCACCTGTCCTGCCCACCACGTGTCAGGTGCGTTTCCCTTACCTGCTTCCTTCCTGCTTCCCCACCAGGCTCTAGACGCCCGGAAGCCAGTTGGGTTGGCCTGGGTGGTCCAGCACAGCCCCCAGCCCATCATTGGGAAGAGGCTTGGGCGCTCCCCGCTGGGGGGCCATTTCTCTGCAAGTCCTGTGGGCAGATGGGCAGCCCCATCTCTTCCCACACTCACCTTGTAGACGAGCCTGGGGACACACAGGCTGTTTGTCCCCCTTCCCCGTGCGTGCCTCGTCTGCACACTTGCTTTTGCTCGCGAACATTTCTGAAGAGGATCGCGTGAGGAGGAGTCCCGCTGCGGGAAGGACAGGCTGGGGATGGGGTGGGGGGACACCTCGCCTGCCAGCTCGCATGTGCATTTTTGCCTCTCAGAGCCACATTTTTTCCATTTATAAATAAAACTGTTTTCGTTTTTTGATTCCTTAATTCACTTTTGTAAAAGCTAATGCACATGCATGATTCAATTAAAAAGTTACAAGAGCACGCGCAGGAAGAGGCGAATCCTCATCTCAAGCGGTTAGCCGCGCCTGTGCTCCCAGGCATCCCAAGCTGTCCCTAATTTCTCCAGGGGCCCTCTGGCCCCATCTGTGCCCTACAGCTGCCCTCTCCTAAAACTGCGAGGAGGAGGGTCCCTTCCTTTGTGCCCTGTGGTCTGGGCGTGTGCCTGCTGGGCCTGAAACGTAAGGAAATGTCTCCTTATTTTGAGGGTGGGGAGCATCTCCCATTTCAGAAGGGGCTTAGAAGGTGCTTTGGTGTGAGTTCTATTTTTAATTACTTTCCTGGGGTCAGGGCCTGGGAGCCAAGCCCACACCCCATGCTGTACATTAACATTTAATGGGCCTCCCTTATTTACACCTAAATGAGGCTTTTAATGGTTTAATTAGCAAAATATATCCGTTTGTTTCTTTAAATCTTGCCTCTTAAAGGTAGCACTTTAGCCATTCCCAGTGTTTAATAAAAGATGAAAACCTTCATTCTCTTGGCTGAGGAGGTCTATGACCGCCTTCAACTGATTAGCACAGGCTTAGGGCTGCCAGGGAGAAGTCGAGATCACATACTCAATCAACCTCCAGGTTTCCAACCCAGCCAACGTGACCTTTGTTACCCAGGAATTTTTGTCATCAGCTTCTCCAGCTGATTTGAATCCAAATCAAATAACTAAAATGAAAGCCTTATGGAAGGAACCAAAGTTCAGGAGGGGTCTTTTCTTTAGTTTGGGGAATCCTGTATAAACTTAGCAGACAACCGTGAGAGGGGAGCCAGCCTCATCGCTCAGAGCTGCCTGGGCCCTCCTGGCTTGAGGGATCCCTGTGATGACTCTGTTCAGCCAACGTGAAATACCCTTTTTCTTCTTGGATACATCCAGAAAATGAGGCAAATGTACTTTTAATGACATTAAGCATTGGCAAACATAATTTTGGAGTTACAAAATTGTAAGACAAAAATTAAAACAGCAGAAGTGGAAGATAAACATCATTTGCAATTTTATTACCTAATCAAATCAGTGTTTTTATTTGAATTTGTTACATCATAACCCTTGACGTCATGGTACTCAATTTGTAAATATTTGCAGTAAGGTTGTTGGTCATATTTCATATTTTTACTTATCATGCCATTTTTCTTCCATTTTGCAAAGAACCCTTTTTAATGTCTGTCTTACATCCCTAGTCTCCTTCCACCACATTCGGTTCCCTGCCCAGAGGGAGGCTGTCGGTGCCTCCTGCCTGGTGTCCATGGGGTGTCCGTGCTTCTGAGTTGCTCTCCCTGGCCAGACAATTATAGGCAGATATACTTTTTCTGTGGGCTTTTCCTTTTTCCCAAATGGGATTTTACTATACACATTCTCTGTAACTTGGCCTTTCCTCCACTTAATACATTGCAGACAGAGGATAGAGTTGTAATTAGTGTTCAATATTTTTGTCTTTTTACACTTAAATTGTCAATCCACTTGGCTTTTCTTGTTGCAGATAGTGTCAGATAGAGGTCTAACTTTGTTTTCTTTCAGACATATAGTCAATTATGTCACTACCTTGTACTAATCAGAACATTCCAATAATTTCCTCAGCTGTCGAGATCCGCTTAGGTTTCTCTAAATGAAGTGTTTAGCTCAGATCCCTTAAAGTCTGAAGTGGGAACGCTCCTCTGTTTGTGGTCCTCTCTGGTCTGGCACATCCATGTTACAATATGTCCACACTGAAGTCCAGAGGGGCCACTGGTATGGAGAGGTCCGAGTGGGGTCATGGGAAAGTTGCAGAACCTGGGTTCGCCAGGCCTGAGCATGGACTCCACTCTGAATGGTTTGTAACTATGTCCTCATGCCTTTCATTCATTTCTGGGGTCCATTTGTGGATTTCTTTTTGGTTGTTATCCATTTTCCCTTCAATTCTTTCATCATTTTTGCCACCTGTGCTCTGAATTCCCTTTCTGTCATTTCCATCATTTCTTTATAGCTAGGATCATCTACAGTAGTTGACCTGTGGTCCCTGGGGGGAGTTGATCTGCTCGAGGTTTTCATGTCGCCAGAATTTTTGTGTTGGCTCCTCCTCGTGTGTTTTCCCCTTGTTCACTTCCTCCTTCTCCTTAATTTTCTTTGCCCCAGTGGGTGTGGAAGTGCCTACTGGTGTTCAGGAATCCCTCGCTGCCTCTCTTTGCCTTTCTGTGAAATAGTCAAATAAGAAGCAGCTGGAATCCCCTGCCTGAATCTCATAGGGAGTGGCCAGTGAGGAGATGTTTCTAGTCCACCATCTTGGTCCCTCCCCCTGCTTTTTAACTATGTGACTCTGGGCAAATTACTTAACCTCCTTGAGACTCAGTTTTTCCACCTGTGGAATGGATATTCTACTACCTGCCTGGCGTGGGGTAGTAGACACATTCAGCTCCTGACACATGGTCAGCTCTCAATGCATGACCCTTTTATAAGCAGCAGTAGGGCCTACACCAGCTTTTCAGGTTGACTTATCTTTCCACTGGATCAGTGTTCCCTCAAGATGCTGTGCAAGTGATTTCAGGAAGCAAAGAAATAGATACCTATGTTTTACTAATTATGTAATTTTTGACAGTGATTGTCTGTGGATGGCCAATGATGCTGCTTTTTCATGCATACAAACATTATAAAATGTATTTTTAAAAATAAATTTAGTTAAGGTCAAAAGTTAATTGATTTACAAAAGTACTGAATACATAATAGAGGTGGTATAGCGTTATAGTGCAAGTGGTGTAGGGGGCTCCTCACACCACTTTTGGTGAGGTTTTTGGAAACTGCACCTCTTCAGGCCAGGCGGTGCCTTCGGCACAGTGAGGGAGTCAGGATTCAGCTGTGTAATGAGCACATCCAGCCTCTGCAGGGGTCACCCTGTTCATCCCCACCCCTCACAAGAAGCCTCCAGAGACTTATTCTCACAGCTAAAACGAAACAATGAGCTCCCAGCTACACTGGCCCTTGTGTGCAGGTATGTGTGTGGATTGTGAGCAACATAGCAGATTCTCCAGATCAGGGCACAGACCCCTTATCTGTCCTTGCAGACAGCTGGGTGCAGAGTTGATGTACATTTTGATCAGCTGAGGACTTTATGTTTTCAAATAATCTTTTCCTCTATGGGAGGAAATCAACACTTATTGGGTATTTTTAAAGGGAAATGATACAAATGTGGCATGCATGCCTGCCCCTCCCTCCACTACTGTCCTATATCCATGGCAGATGTCACACACTGATGGCCGAACTTTATCTAACTGGGTCAACCTCAGAACTCTTCCTACAGCCATCTTTAATTAGCAGAGTTGACATGTGAAGTGAACCCTTGTGGCCGTCCCTGACCTACAGTTGGTAGGCCAAGGACATGATGGCTGCAGCAGATTTTCTAGTCTTGCTAAAATGCCCAGGATTGCATCTCCTCACATCCTTCCACTCCCACAGACCCCACGTCCAAAGGATCAGATCCAGCCCAGGACGGAGGGAGTCTCGGGGAGGCAGCAGAGATGGGAACCTGATTGCCAGGCTTCTGGCTTTCCTCCCACCTCACCGCTTCGCAGGAGTCTGAAACTGCCTCCCCAAGTGTGACCACCTCCCCGGGAGAGCTTGTCTATGTTGTCTGCTGGGATATTGTTCTCACCTGCCCAGTGTGAGCTGCTTCAGCAAAACCTGCCAGACTGTTAGTCCTGAGATAACAAACAGAGAGGTGTGACACCCCCTGGCATTAGACACACTGTGGTGACAGTTGTGAGGCAGGGTGACAGCTTACTCTAGGGAGAGTGATAGCTGGGGTCTGGCAGTGGGGTGGGGAAAGTCGGCATTTGTGGGGGAGAAGCCCTGGTTCCATTCCGTACATTTAGTTCACGTTCTGTCCTGCTCGGTGTGGATGGTGCCAGGCTTTGTCCTGGGCACCGGGGGAACCCAGATCCATTCATCCTACCCGACTCTACCAAGCTCCTGCTGTGTGGCAGCCAGTACCCTAGACGTGGACCAGACAGCCAAGCCCTGCCCTCCTAGAACTTGCATCCTATTGGTGAAGACAGACCACGAGTAAAAAACTACACGGAAACATTGCGCCAGCCACACAGGCAGGGTTATGTTTCAATAACAAACACAAATCTCAGGGATGGAACACAACAGGAGTTTCTTTCTTTCATTGCAGTTTCCTGAGGACAGCCGTCCTCCATGTGTGGGCTCAGGTGCCCGAGGGACATGTGCCCAGGACTACGCCAGCAGGGGAAGGGCGTGCATGGAGAGCCGGACAATGCTGTGCTCATTGGGCAGTGACATGTCCTATTTCCACTCACATTTCCTTGGCAAAGGCAAGTCCTATAGACACTCCCAGGGGCTGGGACGTCCAGTCCTTTTGTATCCTGAGGTGGAAAATGACCAGAAATACTGGTTGATGTCAGCAATGTTTGCCAGGAACATGTATTTCCGGGCTGGGGTGAGGCATGGAGGATGAGAACCGGTCTCTGTGACAGAGTGTGCCTTAGGCTGCCCTGGTTGCCATGACAAAGTACCACAGACTGAGGGACTTAAACAATACAATTTATTTCCTCACAGTTCTAGAGAACTATGATAGTCTACAATCAAGGTCCCAACAGGTTTGGTTTCTTCTGTGACCTCTGTCCTTGCCTTGCCACTTTGCTATTGGGTTCCCACATGGGTGAGCACATCCCAGTGTCTCTGTGTGTCCAAATCTCTTCTTCTTATGAGGAACCAGCCAAATGGGACTAAGGCTCACCCTAACAACCTCGTTTTACCTCAGTCATTTCTTTAGAGGGCCTTTCTCCAAGTACAGCCCCATTCTGAATCACTGGGGGTTAGGGCTTCAACAAGTGATCCATGAGGATACAACGCAGTTAGGAACGGTGTAATCTAGAAGCGGGGCCGGGATGAGGAGCCGAGAAAGTACTATGGGCGTGGAGAACAGCTGTGGAATTGCTGAGTGAAGACAGGGCGGTGATGTTGGCTTATACTCCACAAGACCATGTTGTCTGTGCTGAGTCTGGGGCTCAGGGCCAGATTTGCACTGTGATCTTGGTGAGCAGCAAGGAGACTTTTTTACCCAGAATCATGGGGCCTGTATAAACCCAGCCCTGGGCCAACATTTCCACAGAGCAGCAGGGCTTTCACTGCTATTATGTCTTCTCAAGAAGGAGTAATTCTCAGGCTTTGATTTATCTAGATCAGTGGTTCCTGTGAGGTTGGCTAATTACATTAATAAACTCATCCTAGCAAAAGTGCGACATTCCTTATGGCTGAATATTACTATGGTCATCTTCAAACGCCAGCACCTAGGCCACCCTTCAAAGCAATTTTTCTACAACGAGTTCACTAACTTAATTGTCAGACCTCATACAATGACACCTCTTATGGCCATTCCAGAAAAAGAGTTCCAAACTGCTTAGAATGATGGATTAGGTTCTGGCGTCAGTGCATAGCTGCCCAAGGTGAGTACCTTGACAGTGACTGGGATGTTCAGCAATGAGGTAGGTAGTACTTTTGCTGGCGTGTGGTCACCAACTTAATTGTCTGACCTTGTACATGAAGGTGCAATAATCATATTAAGCCTGTGTCTCATTTGATCCAAAGAAAGTTTAAAAATTAAAGATAAGTTGTCAGTTTTCAACCATCAGAGAATGGCATCGTCAGAAAAATGATCCCTATTTCTGGATTCTCTTGGAAAAATGAGAACATCCTAGAACACTGGGCTTGTATCATCATCAATGGCCGTAGTGAGCAGAAAGGGATTTGAGCCTTGGTTTTTCTGAGTCCATCTGCATCAGAGGTCAGGTCGGGCCAGCTAACTGGGGGTTCTCCCAGCCCTCCTTTCTGTGGGTCTTCAAGCTTGATCTTTCTGGACCCCATCCTCATCGTCTCTCCTGTCTCTGGGACTTTGGCTGGACCACACTCCTTTGCTGCAGAGATGACCTCTGAGATCAGCCCAAGTGCTGTTTGTGGCTCCTGGAAAGTTTCAGAATTGTCCAGTCCAACCCCAAAGTGAAGGCGGTCAGAGGAAAGAAGCTGCCGGCCAGGACAGTGTGGTTTGAACTTGACTGACGGTCTCCACACGCACAATAATCATTGCGCGTGAGAAGTCAACAGTGCCCAGGAAGCTGTACCGAGATTCCTGGTGTGTGACAGTAATGCTCAGATAATCATTTCAGGAAACGAATGGAGCTGGTCATGAGAAGAGGTTTTATTATTATTTTTTTAATCTTTGGAATGAAGATCAAGGTCCCATATCCACTAGAAAATCCCTGGGACCCACAGTTTTCCTGTCTTAGAGCAGGAAGTACACTGGAGTTTTGCTAAGTCCAACCCTTGCCCCAAGGACAGATCAATAACCCATAAAAGAGTTAGAGATAGTCATCTGGTCTCTGCCCACCCCCAGCGCTGGGGGCTCATTCCTGGAGTTGTAGTGTAACCCATTATTTCTGGATGGTTTCCGGTGTGAAAAGAATGGGTTCCAGGCTTCCTGGATCTACCATTAGCTCCAGCTTGTTCCTGAACCTTTCAGTTCTTCCGTTTTCTCATCTGTTGTGCAGGTGTGATGGTGGTGGTGCAAGGTGTTGTAAGAACTCAGTAAGGTAGCTTGAGTCCCAGCAAGGCACCTGGTCACAGGGAGCAGCCAGCACAGGTCATAGGTGGCTGTTATGATTGTTGTCCTCAAGGTCAGCTCCATCTCACTGTTAGGATTGATGTTGCAGGACATTTTCTGTGGAAGTCAGCAGTGACTTATGGGGTCTCCCCATGCCTTTCATCAGAGCAGCCTCAGTTGTGTCTATGTTATGTTTTGGCTTCTGCTGATATTTAATTTTGAAGGAAGGTTCTGTAGCTAAAGCTTGTGGACAGCCATTAATCTTGTGTGACTCTGTTTTATAGATGAGCTGCAGAAAGAGAAAGGGAGATTTCTGTCTCCTAGGAAAGGCTGCCAGATTTAGCAATAAACATACCAGAAGCTCAGTCAAATATGAATGCCAGATAAACACATCCTTTGGGGGGTATCAGTATATCCCCAATATTGCCTGCAATTCAGATTCTGTGTCATCTCTGGCCACCCTATCGCTGGGTCATATGCCAAGGAGGATGCAGAGATTGGACTAGGACTTGGGCCTCCTGCCTCTCCCTCGGCCGGCCAGTACTCGCCTCCCTTCTCTCCATGCCAAGGCAATGGCGTTACTTAGCTACCAGGCCCTTTCCTCCTGAGCACCATCTTGGCCTCAGAACTGCTCGCAGGCAGCCACAGCTGCTGTAGCACACTGGCCTTCCACTTGAAGTCCATTTGCTGTCCTGGCACTAGACTCTGCCATTGTGTCCTTGAGAGGTCCATGAGTCCAGTGTCTGCCTGCCCAGTCCTGTCTGACCCCTTCATACTGAGCACCCCCATCTGCGCCCTGGAACAGGCGCCAGGGCAGCTTCGTCAGAGAGCGAGCTCTGCTCCAGGCTCTGGTGTGCTGCTGGAGGAGAGGGCATTCCTGTGTTCCTTTCCCAGGCATGAGCCAAGCAACGGGACCAAGCAATAACCAGGTTCAGACCTGGAGGGGGTAGGCAAAGGAATTCCCAAGTTTGAGACCAAAATGGGACTCCTTATTTCAGGCGGGCACAGACTCATGAGCCTGTGAGGCCAGGCAGGCAGGGAAGTGAAATGGGCCCAGTGGGGACTAGGGCAAGTGCACCCCATCCCGTCCAGCTCTTCAGCCCTTTGCCCTGTGGAAGGTGAGCCCCTCATTGCCAGAAATTTTTATTTTTCTAAAGAAGCCAGAAAACTGGTTGTTTATAAGAAATGTCCTGCTTTGTAAATGTTAATAACATTTTCAAAATTTCCCAAGATGATTTCATAGGCCAAACAAAACACTCCCCCAGGGAGGGACGGGTTGGGACACCCCTCAGACTCCCAGAGCCTGCCTGCTCTTGGGCATCCTGGGCTGGGCTACTGGAAGCCTCACTCATGACTCTCTCTGCAGGGAGCCTGAGATCAGATGGCACTCACCTCACTCAGAGCGACAGAACAGAGAGATGAATAAGGATTCCAGCCCTGCCAGTCTATCATCTTCTGGCACCAAATTACACACGTATCCCATTATCATTACAGAGCTTTTGGGTTAATTGCAAATCAGGGAGTTAAGATTATTAATGTGAGTGGAAACTTCTGGGGGTTGAGGGGAGGGCTCAGGCCCAGCTGGCTCTCATCCCTCCGCCCTGGCTGGAGGGCCCTCCTCCCACCATGGGCTGACCTTCTGCTCACTCCCACTTGGGTGATGTTCCTGGGCCCCTTACCCGCCCCCACTGCCGTCGTTTGGGCATGTGCCTTTGAACCATTTCCCAGGAACTCTGTAGCAGGAGCATTAAAAGCAAATGTGCTCATTATACCTGATGGTGTGCAATCCATGCAGAGGAAATTAGTAACGATTAGGGCATCATTAGAGGGAGAAGTCTCTCTTCACCCAAAATATTGATGGCAAAAACCCCAGCAGTGCAGATAACAAATGAATATGACTCAGAAACACAAAGCACTGTGGTGACGATCAGTGCTGTCCCGAATATACCCAGACGTCTCCAACACAGAGCAGCTAGCAGCTGTTCAGCTCTCTTCAGCTACTGCAAGAAAGTACTGGGATGTCCCAACACATTCTTTCCAGCCAGTGTTTTCAGCAAACTGCCCCGGACATGACAGTGGAGCAGAACATCTCAGTGATGTGGAGTTTTATTTCTCAGCAGTCACAAGCTGCTGGCCTAATCTGCCTTCAGATATAATTTGTTTAGATTGCATAATGTTCTAGAAAAATAAGAACATGTCATAGAGTAGTTGTGTGTTTCTAGCTTCTTTAGAGAAATCAGACTGTAGAATGATGCTGGGCCACTATCTCTGAATGACAAGGATCAGCTAAAGGTAAGTACATGTACCCTGGGTCACTGCCATCCCTACCTGTTGTGTGCCCGGTACCCAGGTCACTACAAGTGTTTCCAGACAGACTACATTCTCATCCATTATTTCAATTCCAAGAAACACAGCCGACAGTGTCCTTTCTGATTCACTATGCAAGTTTCCCGTTTCTCAGCTTATTGGTGTTGCTAGGAGAGCTTCATCTGTTTCCATCTGTGTGGATTTTACATTTCTGGATTTTTGTGTATCTCAAAACTTTTGTAATGACCCATATGTGGTGGTGTAGCAGTTCCTATTTATTATAGTGCTTACAACATCACCTTTCCCTACTGGATGCCTAACTCTGTGAGCACTTGGACCTGTAATCTCTGTTCAGGTTCATCCTTTTCTGTAAGGCGACCAGACTAATGATTCTGAAAGTTTGAGTTGGATTGTGTTCCCATGTTCTCAAAGTCCTTGGAGTCCTCTCCCCTATCACATGCCACTACCATTGCCACCATCACCAAATGCCTGCAGGATGAAGGCCTAGGTCTCTTTCAAAGTGCTCTGTGACCTGGACCATGCTGTCTGTCCTGGGTACTTGGATTTCCAGCTGCCCTGGACTGCCTGTCCTGTGGAAACCCCCGGGCAGCCTCCAGCGCCCAGGGCTTTGCTGCTACAATCCCTTCAGCCTAGAAAGCTTGTACCCTTCCTCACATACCAAGCAACTCTAACTCCCCTCTCTGCCCTACTTTCCGTGCTGGCCTGAAGTCAGACTGGCGCTCCACTCTGGGCAAGGTGCTGGTGTCATTTTCCAAGGGTATCTGTAGCACAGCTGCCTGTCCCACCAGACCGTGAGCACCCAGAGGGCAGGCTCCTGCCTCTTCCCATGCGACCTGTCCCACAGGGACCAGTGCTCGATAGAGTTCTATTGAATGGATTCCTTGGATTCACTTGGCACCACACTCATTTCTTTTTCCTCACGAAGTGTGTGACTTCTAATTGAGTTCTCAGCCTTTACTAACAGTCTGGAAGAGCATTAATTCTCACCGAGTGCTTTAATTGGACTGGTGGTCCTGTCCAGGGTCTGCCAGCCGTCAGAGGCGTAAGGTCCCTCCCTCACTTCTTGTTCTAACCCAGCTGCTTGCTTCCTGACTGGCTGTTCCCAAAGTCCCCACACTGCCGAGGTGTCTTCCATCTTCCCAGATTAATCAGTTTAACAAAAGACACATTTACCAGGTTATTAGAATAGTTAATGAGAAGAAAACAGATTTGGCTTGAACTAATCACTCAGAATATATGAGCAATATGCTGGATATTGCAAGATTTCAGAAAGGGACTTGTACATCTGTTTTACATACAGAAATGTGCACACATCTAAGGGTCCAGCCCAATACATTTTCACAAACTAAGCACTTCACCCAGATCAAGGATCAGTCTTTACGGCACCTCCGAGTCCCCCTGAGGCCTCCATTCTAGTCTCTAAGCTCCCTCCAAGACAAACCACAATATTGACGGTTAATGGGATGAAACAGTTTTCCCTATTTTTGTGCTTTCAGGAATGGAATCGCAGTGAATACCCTTTTTTGTTTCTCTCATTCAATACTATGCTTACAAGATTCGCCCGTATTTTTATATGTAGTTGAGGAGCGTCCATCTTTCAAAGAAGTAGCCAATATGTAAAGAATATTTTGTAAAATTTCGTAATGAATATTTTGTAAAGAAAGGTACAGTTAGCTATAATTTCCCATTTTCCCTTTGTATGGTGAATTTAGGGGAGACTTTTGGGACACCCTAGGGTATAGTACAGTAGTATTCCATCACTATTTATTTATTCATTCTATTGTTGATGAACATTTGAGGTTTTTCCCCTTATGTTTTTGGCTGCAGTGAACATTCTAGCTCATGTGTTACGGTAAACACACGTACCTGTTTCCGTTTCTGCTGAATCCATTCCTAGCAGCAGAATTTCTGGGCCATGCACGGGGTGTGTGTTCAGCTTCAGGTCATGCTGCCAGAAACTTTTCCAAAGTGGTTCTTACTCATTAATTTTTAAGATTTATTCCTTCTTTAATTAATTCATTCAATAATGACTTCACACCTGCTTTGAGCAAGCCACTGTGCTAATTGCTGGAGAAAATATAAAGATGGATACGAATGAGTCATGACATTCACTTATTTTAAAACTGTCAGTGGGCACTCACTGCCTGTAGGAGAGAATCCAAATGCCTTTGCTTGGCACACAGAAAACTCACCAGTCTAGAGGCAAGTTCTTTCACCAGCCAGATGTCTAAAACCCACTTGACTTCCAGGGCCAGGATGGTGACATGAGCGGATGCCGAGGGCTAGGCAGGGGCCAGGGTGGAGCCTGCCTGTCCCAAGTACACAGGGCAGGGATGAAGGGTTCAGTTGATTAATGACACCAGGGGATGTGGGCCGGCCATGCCTCATCTAATGTTTAAGAGAGCCGGATATCTGGGTTTGATGTAAAATCTTCTAACTTTTAAAGTTGAAAACTATTTTTAAAATAAAAATACTACTGGTCAAATAAAATACGAGTATAAGTTGGATTAAGGTGCAGTTTGCCAATCTGCAAACCACTAAATTTCTGTTCTAGAACTTTCCTCCATTGCCTGTGTCTCTGTGCTCAGGCCCTGTCTAGTCCCAGCACAAATGCTTGGCCCTTCTTTGTCACCTATCTGGGACTTGCATTTAATCTCCCTGAGAGGTGCCCTCCCCTCTTCCTTGCTGCAGTTACCTCCTTCCCCTTGAGACACGGTTCAAATGCTGCTGTCTTCCTGAAACCCTCGTCCTTTCTCATACCAGCTTCTAGATCACAACTTGCGTCTGTCTCTGCACACCTGTCTCACTGTCTAGACCACCATGACTTGCACCTGTCTCTGCGCACCTGTCTCACTCAACTTGGGCCTGTCTCTGAGCACCTGTCTCATTGTAACACAGTGTTTGTAACTTGTCTGTTTTCCTCACCTGCTCCTCTAGGGCTGAGACCTCAGTGCTTACTTATCTGTGTGTCTCAAGCATGTGGTTCCCAGGAGGGTCTCACAAATGTTTACTGAATGAACTAAGCGTCTCCCCAGCCTCCACTCCCTCTTCCTCCAGCTCAGTCCCTGGCTCTGATTTGGGGACCCCTCACCCATACTGTGGAAGTAGAAGTCAGGTCAAAAACAACCTGGGGATTATCTTCCTATGGCCTCAGGGGAGCTTGAAAAAAGAGCAGGTGATTTGATTCCACTGGACTGGAGTTAACACCAGAGCTTCAGTAAGAGGGCCCAGAAGTGCAGCGTGTGGACGGAGCATCTTGCTGCTGTCCTGATGGCAGGTAAGCCTGAGACGCAGCCAACCCAGAGTGCGGGCGACACGGGATCACCTGATCCCTCCAGCCTGAAGACAGCACTGCTCTGGACTGTTCAGTTTCATTAATCAGTTCCAATAAATTCCTCCTTTTCATTTAAAATTGGAGATGAGTTTCTACTTCTGCCCAATGAAGAACATAAAACATAGATGCTATTAAAATACAAATTAGAGGGTATAAATTCCATCCACTATTTATATGAAATAAGTGTTTACATGTAGAGGAGTTAAAAATTCCATTTTCAAGGAAAATTGCAACCACTTTGGTAGGTAAGTACCCCAAAGGGGAGTTGAGATGGTAAAGGGTCCAGTTATAGGAACTTGTGTTGGAGCCAGTTAGAAAATGAGAAGGAAGGAGAGAGAAGAAAGCTGAGCAGGCAGGGGAGGCTTCAGGGAGGAAGCAGGGTTTTATTCATATAAATGTGATTTTATTATATCAATCTATGTAGTGCCTACGTGCAAGTATGCAGGCATGTGCAAGTGTACATATCACACACAACATGTACCAGGCTGGGCACTCACACGGAACAGTGCAAAGCTCTGCCTGCAAGGACCTTATCGTTTAAAGAGGGGAGACAGATCAAAAACAAATAATCAGACAAATGAAATGGTTGCCTCTTGTAATTGGTGCTAGGAAAGAAAGACTATTTTTTATAAAGAGCTCAGGAAGTCCTCTTTGAGGAAGGGGCATTTAAGCTGACACGCAAAGGGTCCAGCCATGGGAGGAATCACCCCAAGAGGGATCCAGGCAGAGGAGACAGCTTGTGCTGAGATCCCGGAGCGGGGACGAGCCCGGTGTGCTCAAAGGAGCAAGCGGCAGGTGGGACTGGGCAGCTGTGGGCGGACAGGGGGGCAGGGGCTAGATTATGCAGGGTCTTGTTGGCTGTGGTGAATAGTGTGGACTTTGTTCCACCAGGAATGGGAAGGTACTGGGAGGCTTTGAGCAGAGAAATGGCCTGTTCTGGTTCATGTTTTTAGATTATTGGGCAGTTTGAGGGGAACAGGCTATTGGGGGCTAGAGTAGGTGCCTAGAGATCAGGTAAGAGCTACAGTGTGGACGAAGGTGGTATCCAGAAGTGGACATATTTGGGATCACTTTGGAAGTAGAATAAATGTGATTCATAGATTAGGAATTGAGGAAAAGAGCATGGCTGTGCCCTGGGTTCTGGCTCCAGCACATTGGTAGATAGTAGTTCCATTTGCTAAGACGGGGGCGGGGGGTGGTGGTGATGAGAGGGTGGGACGTGTGTGACTGGCAGCTGGGGAACAATGAGTTCAGCTTGAAGATTAACAGAATAAAGAATAAAGGATCAGGTGCAGGGAATAATGGAGATGTGGAGATGCCTGTGTTCGGGAGAGAAGATTAGAAGAGGGTTAGCTCCTGTTGGTGTGTATTTGGAGATGGTTGTGCCAGAGCCTGAAGTGGTTTTCATTATCCATGGCATTTAGCTTTGCTCAAACAAGCAGGGGATGATTTGTGCTAGGGAAAAAAGTATTTGGGGAGATTTGATCAGTAATGTTTCCCATGCAGTTAAACACAGCAGCCCAAGAGTGAGCGATGACATAATTTAATAATGCACAACGTGCCACCAAGATGCAGTCTGGCTAACAGGGGTGATTAATAGTCACACACTGCAGCTGTGACTTGCCTTCAGTAATGGCACAGGGAAGGGGGGACAGAAATCCCCATTATGCTATGACAACGAGGTCTAGACTTTTGTACTTGATGCTCTACCAAACAAGATCCATGGTGCACACAGAAAAATTATAACACACCCACAGCATCTGGAAGTTTTAAAACATAAGTCAGCCAACTGTTCTGACTGTTAGCTGGACGGAGTGGTGGGCTGAGTACAGATCCGTGGAGTCGGAAGACCTGCATTCCAGTCCCATCCCAGCCAATGAGTCTCCTCTATGTGAACTTGGACAAGTTGACAGCCTTATGTGTCATTCATTCACTCCGTGTTTCAGAAGAAATTTACTGAGTCCAAGCTGCATATCAGGAAATGTGAAGGCACAGATGTCACATGTGGTTTCTGCTTCCCTGGCGCTTATAAGACTATTGAATGGGTGGGCTAGTCGAGTGCCAATATCCCCACCCGTTCAATAAGCTCAGCAGACTGGATGATCTTCTAAAGCCCCCTTTACCTGTAAACTTTCTGAAGTTAAAAGTAGCCATCAAAAATTATTAATTATTCCTGGAGGCTTTTAATTAATTCTCTTTAAAGTATCTACTTAAATGTATTTTCTTAGAATTTAATCTTAGCAATTTTCAAGAATAGATTTATTATTAGCTACAGGCACCATATTATACAATGACAGATCTATTGAACTTATTCTTCTCATCTAACTGAAATTTTGTATCCTGTGACCAACATTTTCCCAACTCCCACATGCTAAGTATGGGCAGGAATGCATGTGAATGTGCCCAGTTTAGCTCCTCTACAATGCATACACATGATAAACATATACAGTTTGTATCTGAAAAATAATGTTATCTACTTTAAAAACAAAATAAACTTTTTTTTCTGAATATTTTCTCCCTGTAAAACTTCAAACATGACCAGAAATATGTCAGTTAATAAATGAAACGCCTCACTGCAAATCCATCTAGTAATATAGGTGAAAACTGAAGTTATGACTGCATTCAGCAGTTCTATAATCTACATTTTATTTACATTAACACTCTCCAAATCATAATGTATCCTACAATTATGTTTGGCAGACAGCAGACATTATGAGATTGTCAATGCTTTTGCCTGACATCAAAGATTATAGCAGAGATGACAGCAGCCTGGGGAGAAGAGCCTGGGGATGATAAAGAAACACGATGTTAGCAAATTCTATACCACAATCCTCTTAATGGCAAAGCAGAAAAAGCAGAGACATTGATTTGATGATTCAGAGATGAAAAGTAATTCAATAAGATTTGGACTCTAAATGTAAATTCATTTTAAAAATACCTATTTCAGTAGCTTATATCTTCATTTTTATGTATGCCATGAGTAATATTTTATTTTCAAATCTAAATATGTATAAAATTGGGCTTTTAATAATTATGATAAAAATCCTGAAGATAAAACATTGCAGGATTTATCTCAAGAACGTAATGCTGGTTTTACAGAATGAAAAAAATATATATATGATCATTTAAATAGATGCTGAATAAGCATTTGAGAATGAAAAATCAACTCCTGATAAAAAATATTAGCTAACTACATATTTTATCTAACTAAAAACAGAGAACTTTCTCAGTATGGATTAAATTAAAACAGACACACATACACAGATCCTACAGCTAGTATCATACTTATGGGGGAAATATTGAACGCCCTTCCCTTAAGCTTGATGACAAGGCAGGATTTGTGCTATACTGCTGTTCAGTACAGTATTGAAGGTCCTAGTTATTGCAATAAGGCAAGAAAAATAAATAAAAAGCATAATATCGAAGAAAGAAGTAAAAGTTTAGTTATCTGCACGATATCATTATTTATATAGAAAATATATAAGGAACCTACAAAACCATTGCTAAACCTAATAAATGCATTTAGGCAGTTTTCAAAGTATAAAATGAATCAATAAAATGCAAATATGTATGTATGTGCTAGGAGGAAACAATTAAAAAAAAATTTAAGAAAAAATCCATTTAAAATAATGTCAAAAACATAAAATAATTAGGAATAAATTTAATAAAGTGAGGCAAGATCATTACACTGGAAATTGGAAAACACTGCTGACAGCAATTAGGGGAGACCCAAGGAAATGGGGACCTATACCAGGATCAGGGATGGGATGGGACGGGATGTCTCAAAATCTTCAAATTATACTAAAGATTCAGTGCAATTGTGGACAAGATCTCAGCAGGCTTTTTAATTTTTTTTGTTAGAAACTGACAGGCTGATTATTAAGTTTATATAGAAGTTCAAAAATCTAAAAATATCCACCAAATATAATCTTGAGTTAAGACAAAAGCTGGAGAACTTCTACTACCCGAGTTCAAAACAGACTATGATATGAAGCTGCAGTGACAGGGATAGTGTGGTGTTGGCACAGGGCGAGGAAAACAATGGGATGGAAGCACAGCCCCACTTCTGTGCTTAGGAATTGATTTTCAACAGAAGAGACAAAGCAATGAAATGGTGAAATAAAAATCTTTCCCATCTCCATGTTATAATGTAATATAATGCAATCATCTTATATCGTCTTTTTTATCTCCATATTGTAATATAGTTCGACTCTCATAATGTTATTTCTACCTCATACCATACAAACAAAAATCAGTTCAAGATGTATTATAAGGGGTAAGTATAAGAGCTAAAACCATACAGCTTTGGATAAGCAGTAACAGGTTTTATAAACAAGTTAATAATGGAGAAAAATCATTAGAATTCATAAAAATTAAAACTTCTGCTTATCAAAAGCAGACATTTCCAAATGTAAGGAAAAGCAGACATTACCAAAATGTAAGGAAATGAATAAACAGATAAAAAAAAATACTGTCAGAACATGTATCTGAAAAAGGACTGGTATTCAGGATACATAAATAACTCCTATTAATCAACAATAAAAAGACAACAAACCTAATTAAAATTAGAGAAAAGATTTGAAGAGACATTTCACAAAAGAAAATATATGCATGGCCAATAAACACCTAAAAATGGATGATGTTATTAGTCATTAGGAAAATGCACATCTATGCCGTCCTGAGATACCACCTCACGTATACCGGAATAGCTACAACAGAAAAGACTAACCACGTCAAATATCAGTGAGGTTGTGAAGCACCTTGAACCCTCATGCACTGCTGATGACAATGCAAAGTGATGCAATCATTTTGGAAGAAGATCTGGTGATTTCTTATTTTACTAAACACACTGCCCCATGACCCAGAGATTTCATTTCTATTTGTCAGCGAGAAAATGCATGTCTACAAAAAGGTTTGTAGAGGAATGTTCAGAGCAGCTTCATTTGTAATACTAACAGTTCTAAGTGGTGTCCATCAACAGAATGGATAAAGTTCGTGTTCATTCAATGCTGCGGTACTCAGCAGTAAACTATCAACGTGCAACCTGGAGGGTTCTCGAAGCCACCACTTCTAATGTAGTAAGCTTTATACCAGTGTGTATACTATACAATTATTCTTACCAAATTCTAGAGGACAAAATTAATCTGCAGGAGGGGAAAAATCAGACCAGTAGTAGTCTCTGGGAAATAGGGGTGAGAATTTACAGGCAAGAGGGAACTTTCTGGCAGGGAAGGCAAGTCTTACATCTTGTACGCGTGTGAGCTATATAGGCGTTCATGTTTGTTAAAACTCATGGGATACATTTAAGATTTGTACATGCCATTGTATGTAAATTTTGCATCAAAACAAAAACCACATATTTGATTCTTGTTAATAAAATCCATGCTGAGTTATCTGAGGGGAAATTTATAATGTGTTTAATTGACGTGTCTTACTGGATTGATGGATGGATAGATGGAGAACACGTGATAAAGCATGAACTGCAAAGTGTTCATGGTGGAGCCTAGATGCTGTGGTTCACTGGAAAGGTCCTTCAACTTTATGTTTGAATACTATCATAATAAAATATTGGTAATAAAAGAGCTCTAAAATATATTCTGAAAACAACTTCCAGCACTGTCATTCCCTTCTGGGTGACCTTGCCATCTCTGCATCTCCCCAGAGGGCTGAAAGGGCCTGTAACCTTCTGTGCGTGGGTGAGCGCTGTGCAGACCCCAAGGGTTTACCAGTCTTGGTCACTGAACTCTGTGGATCAGACAGCAAACGGCCTGTATCCGTGTCCCCCTCCTCCACCCTGCACCTCCTCCTTCACCCTTCTCTAGAACAGCTTTGATGACCACATAAAATAACCAAATAGCAGACACAGACGGCACTTTACAAAACACAGCTTAAAAACTCCCCAATTACATATTTACTCTAAACCTGTCAGAAAGTAGATGGCTGTGGGTCTGTAATGAGGGCTGTTTGAAAGTCAAGTGTTCAGCAAATCTGGCCAGTGGGCACTTAGGGAGTCCCAACCTCAAAATCACCAAGTGTTGTAATGTTTGCTCCAGCCACCCCCGGGCAGGCAGACGCAGCCTCTGTCTCCCCCACTGGAGCCCACGTATCCCAGACCACAGAGCTGCTCAGGTTAAGGCCACAAAACAGGAGAGTGTGGTATACGGGCGGGGTGCAGCAGGAGGCAGCCATGAGCAGCAGCAGAGGCTGCAGTTCCCAGGGGCTGCCCAGGTTTCCACTAAGGGACAGTGGCAGTAGGTGAGAGAGAAGGAGGGCCCAGATCTGCTGCTGGCTGGGACATTTCTAAAAGGCGGGGAGGAGACCTGGTTTATGCTGTTCTCCTTGTGGGATTTGGGCCAAGTCCTTTCCCTTCTCTGGACCCCAGGCCTCTCTTCTGCAAAACGCTGGTGTTTAGATTCATTTGGTGCAAGGAAAGCGGGAGGAGGTAGGGAAGAGGAGGTTTGGCAGAAGGAGGGAGGGCAGGAGGCGGGATCTCACCTACTGTGCATGTTGTGAGGGTGTATAACACACCCCTTGGGTGAGGGGCTCTTCTACAAATGGAACTCTATCCTGCAAGTGAGAACAATGTAACCTGAAAATTGTACCCACATACTAATTTGAAAAAAAAAAAAAAAAAGGTTCATTTGGTGGTTTCCCCGTGGGCCTGGACTGGGGCTCTGTGCTCTTAGGCCCAAGACCCAGCGTGTGTGCAAACACCACAGGTGGCGTGGGGTCATACCAGACCAGTGAGCAGCAGTCTTGTGCCTGAAATTGTTTCCAGTGTCGGTGTTCACATGCCAACCCCACCCCTGCAGATTGTAGTTAGGGAAGTCCTTCAGATAGGACTTTTAAAATTCATTTGTTTCCTTTAAAGCATATTATTAACACCTTATAAAAATGGGACACGGTATTGAACACCTGCAACGTGACAGACTATCTTTGCTAAACGTTTTGCATATGTTATTTCATTTAATTAAATAACCTTTGTTCAGGGCATTATTCCCATTTCACAGATGAGCAAACAGCGGTTTTAAGGGCTTGATACCTTGCCCTAGGCTGCATAGCTGGGAAAGAACTGAGCCCTGGTCTGTGTTCTTTTGACTCTGCTCTGAGGCCCCCCAGTCCACAAAATTAACCCCCCACCCTAACACAACCACAGATAGCGTCTCCATAGGTATGTGTCACACCTTTCAGTTAAAGATGTTTGTGTAGCACACATCTTTCATAAGTGCAAATGTGAGAATGAGTTGTGAATAGATGCTGCTTGATAAAAATGCCAGGTCAAAGGGAGAGAAATCATTGAAGGTGAGCTATCCCCTCCTCGCCAGAGAAGCTGCTGGACTCATCACGTGAGCCCAGTGCATTCATGGCCCAGACTGGCTCCTGCTCAGTTGCGCAGGCGCAGGCTGAAGGGGTCTATTTCCAAACAATAGTTGACCTTAATACTTCTCCAAGGACCACCACTGTTTTACTTCTAGATTATGTTCAGTGGCTCTTTAAATTGCCAAACTGCCTCTTTCCACATTGCACCAAGTTAAAGACAGAAAGGAAAAAAAACACACAAACCAAATACCATTTCTCTGTGTGTCCTTAAATGCCAAGTTTAGCTCTATGCAGGTTTTTATGGCCCTTATAAACTCTCCACCTCGGGCTGACAACAGTGGCAGATCGTAGTGCGGTTACACAAACACGGCTGCCATAATAAAGCACGTCTTATTTGATATTATATTGTATCAGAAGCATTAAATACACATTAAGGGGTGTTTTAAGGCTCTTTGCAGTAAGTGGCAGATGTTATGAATAATAACCTGTAAAATCCTTCTGAATTCTAAAAAGGTGTGTTTCATAAAGCTTTCATATAAATCTTTAATAGAGCAGAAACACATTGAGCAGTGATTAGAGCAAATCTCTAATTGTATTAAGCTATTAGAGATAACTGGGAAAGGATTGGTAGCCTCAAAAATAAAATAAAGCAAGAAAATGAACACATCATAAATAGGAAAGGTTTTCTATATAAGACCTTTGACGGTTCTTTCCTGGAGGGAACCAGGCAGGTCTGTGCATCACACACAGAGACACAGGAGGCAACATAAAACCCAAACTGCCATAATTCACTGAAATTTATGTAAATGAATATGCATTCCTTTATACCAAAAACTGGCAACATCTGTGTTCCATTTAAACAACCTGATTTAATGCAGTCACCAAGAGATAAAGAGCAGGGCAGGGGGAAACGACCTCACCCACCTCCCCTCAGAGTATCTCGAAAAACAAATAAAATAAAATATAGGTTACAGGCAAACTAAACAGCGTTGAAAATATTGTCCCACAGGACTCAGGCTTCCCAGGAAGCAGAGGCGTTTAAGGAGAGAGAGAGCCAGCTGCAATAAACTCTGGCTCAATAAAACTTAATTAACCCCTTGGGGCCTTTGCAAGGAAGCCTGTCAGCAAAGAAAGAGAGCTGACGTCCCAGTGCCCGGTGTCAAGGGGTTAACCAGCCTCACCAAAGGAAGGGATAGCAGAGACTTAAGGAACCTGTGACTTTGTGCGCAGACATACACACACAGACACAGATGACTCACACACATGAAACTTGGCCATGAGTGGCTCTTACTTAACTTTGGGAGGATCAATTAACCTTGAGCCCAGAGTCTTGGAGTCAAGGCCTTTGTGGTCTGGAATGCACTTCTGAGTAATCTCATCCAAACCCTTGTGCACTGCAACGGGCTTCCCAGTCCCTTGAATGCTCCTAATTCCGGAGAGCTCACGCTGTCTCTGCAATTCCAGGCCTGGATCAATCAGACTGACTTTAGCCGTTCTTCCTTATACTTGTTGCCCTGTGACCAGCAGCCAGTAGACCTGCATCTATACAAGTTCGGGTCCTTTCTTTTTCTGGGGTACTGAGAGGGGCAGGAGGGAGCAGGGCTGAGGGGACTTGGGAATAAACCAAACCAAATTCAAGAGAAAGGCCAAATGCTTATTTTTTGCCTACTTTGTGCCAGGGTCTGTCTAAATGTTTTGATGGGAACTCTTAAATAGATGACAGAGGTTGACTAGAAGTTAACAAGTTTTCAATCTCATGAGAAAAACTGTACTCAAGTGTCTGTAAACACACACAATGTTAAGTGAAAAGTGCTGATAGCTCCGGGAGCTAGGGGCTGGGGGAAGCCAAAAGAAGACAGGGTGTCCTGAGGGGCAGTCAGGGAAAGCTTCGTGGGAGAGGTGGCATTTTAGTTCCGTGTCCTCCAGGAGGTGGTCTCAAAGGACACAGTGCCTGGCTTTAGGCGCTATATGGCCTCATGGTCCTACTGAATGATTCTCATTATGCTTAGGATAAAGCGTCTGTTGGATGCTAGTGTGTTTTAACATACTAGACTCCAAGCTCAGAGTAGTTGGCAAGAAATAATACCTACCTAAAATTTAGCAGATACTTCTGGTTTTTCTTATGCCAATTTTTAAAGCAGGGCTCAGGAGTCTGAGGTTGCAGTGATGACGCCATTGCACTCTACGCCCTCCAGCCCAGGCAGTAGGGTGAGCCTCTCTTGCCAAACAATAAAAAAAGAAAAAAAAGAAATTGTGATTAGTTTTCTACTTGTGGAAAATTGTAAAAGTGTTCTGAAGCATCTTTCAAGATAAATTTAAGTTTAACATGGTGAATTAATTTTAAAAAATAGAAAGTAAATAAAGCAGGAGTTAGGCAGCAGATTATGAGTGTGGCGCATGCAAGCATCTGGGCTCTGGGGAGCACACACCGGGCCCTTGTGGGACCTGATGCTGAGACAGTGGCCCTCTGAGTGACTGCCTCTGAGCACTGCCTGGCTTGGAGGTGACTGCAGACAAGAGCTAAATTTCTTCCCCTGAGCCCCTCCTTCCTCAGCCTGCCCCTTGGAGTGAGTGGGCAGTCCAGGGCTGAGCACGTTGCAATCTGCAGCTCCAGGAGCCCAGAGGATCAAAGGTTTACAGCCAAGCTGCTGGAGGGTGCCTAGCCCATGGCAATAAAATTGAGCTAATATTATCCTGCAGCAAGCAGGTTCTCCTGAGCACAGCAGATCTGCAGACCACAGCTCACCTGGGCAGCTCCGGAGGAGGGGCGGGACTGGGCTCCACCGTCATCCGGCCATCTCAGCATACCAGGGATGGGCAGCTGCCCTGACAGGACTTGCTTCTTGGCTGGGGTAACACAAGGAAGGGTCACTGGGTAGTCAACCTTTTCCCCATCCCTGCCACTTACACAATCTGTGATTTGGGGCCAGCCACTTGCTTTCTCTGTGCCCAATTTGCCATCTGCAGGAGGTAGAATATTAAGGCAATAATTGGCTTGGGCACAGTGATCAATCCATTGGAGAAACAGCCCATTCAGCTTCTCATGCAGCTTGGAAATGGTGAACTTCCAGGATGGCCAGAAACATTTCCAGACTGTGATGCCACGGCTAACCTCCAGGCCAAGTCTCTTCTTTCTCTGTGACTGCCCTGTCTCTCGTCTTATTGTATGACAGTTTGACTGTTTTAGAACCTGGGGGAAACTTCCTTCCTCTGGCTCTGCTTCTCAGATTTTCAGCAGGGAAGTCTGAGCCCATCTTTCTTCCCCTGCCTCCTGCTTGGCATAGTAAGTCTCTTTAAATTTCCTCCCTGTGTTGCTTCCACGACCTGGCAATTGTGAAATGAGCTGCAGTAAACATTTTAGTGCAAATGTCTTTGTGGTAAAATAATTTTCTTTCTTCGGGATAGAGCAACCCAAGTGCCCATCAACACATAAATGGATTCATTAGCTGTGGTATACTATGGAGTTCTATTCAGTCATAAAGAATGTGGTGACTTTACATCTTTTGTATTGACCTGGAGTTGAGACACATTCTTCTCAGTAAAGTCTCACAAGAATAGAAACGCAAGTACCCAATGTACTTAATACTAACATGAAATGAACAGAAAAACAACTGCATGCCCACAAAAGAGAAAAACACAAGTATATTTAAGTGGGGGGGGGGGTGAGAAGGGAAACGGGCAAGGAGTGAGAAGGGAGTGAGGGGACTGGTCAGCTCTCACTTGGTGGGCACATCGTGAGGGTTTACAGCACACCCCCTTGATGAAGGGCTCAATACAACTTGAACTTCACCTTAGAAATGCAGTATAACCTAATCATTTGCACCCTCATAATAATCTGAATAAAAAAAGAAAGAAATTCAGAATTAAAATGTCACGTTATCATTGTATTTTATCAATGTACCATGTTTGATCCATGCATAAAGTTTTTCCCACTTGAAAAAAAAAAAAAAATGTCCTCCCTGAGGTTCAAGGAGGTGGGGCAGAGCTCTTACTGTTCTTGTGAGCCTGGGAAACACTGAGAAAGGCGCCCACTCTCACCAAGAGGGTGGGATGTGCAAGGAGGATGCGTTCAACTGTCTTACCAAGGAGTTTTATTTGATCCCACAAATGGATGTGCTCTCGGACCCCCGTGCCACCTTTAATAAATGTGACTTCTTACGGACTGTGTATTCCTGGGAATTCTGCAGATTCATCTCTGCAACAAAGAAAACTTGGATTTTGTAAATGACCCTGTTTTGATCAAGCACAAAGAACCACAAGCAGAGCAATTCTGTCCCTTTCATGCCATTGTCTCACTGGCATGTCTTATAATAAGGAGGACAACGTAAGTTGTCTGAGAATGGTCTAATCTGTCCACGTTTGCACCCTTCTACCATCCGTCTCCTAGATATGTCAGCCACTCCTTCTGAATTTATTCCCTTTCTAAATAGCATCTCTAACTAGGTGGATGATCTAGGACAAGTCACTCACCCCATCAGAACGAGAGTTGCCTCATCTGTAAATTAAACTGATTCTGTACAAAGCCCATAGACTATATGTTAGAGGGGACCTTAGCAGATTCTCAGGGTCCAGCCCTACATGGGGAAGTTCCATGTTGATGTGGAACAGAAGTCACATCATTTATACCCAAGGAAGGAAGGAAGCTCTTGTCCAGGAATTCTTAATAGTGAGAGGCCAACTCTCTCAGGGGCAGACACCCCCTTCCCCATTCACTTATTCCAAAGACAGCTTTTCATGCAGTCACTTTCCAGAGGAAGGCCATCCCAAGTACTTCGTTTGATAGACCTATCAAAGATGGAACCATCATCTTTGCGTTTCTCCGGAGTGTAACTGCTCCATGGAGAATAAATGGAGCGGCAGCAAGGCACAACTCCTCTCTGATGCTGCGGGGTGTCCTGAGGGGTCCACACTTGTCTATGTACCCAGAGCACGGTTCCTCTCTGATCCCGTGAGGGGTCCTGCATGGTCCACCCCTGCCTAGCTGCAGCACCGTAACCATGTGCACACCTACAGTGCCCAGAAAAGCACGATGGGCTCAGTGAAATGATGTGGGGCAAGCAGGGCAGGGCAGAATAAAGAGCGGGGAGCAGAGGCCTCTAAGGCCTGCATGCCGCTCCCCGCACCCCCGCCCCTATAGTGGCAGTTACTGACTTCTCTGCCTTTCAGACTCCTGATCTATAAGATGGTGGGGTAATCACGTCTGCCTCGTGGTTCCTCATGAGGCCCGATCGCGGCAATGTGTGTGCCAGTGCTCAGAGCATTGTTAGATGGTGTGCACATGTAAGAGCTTTTCTTCTTTGTAAGAGTAGGAGGGATCATGCCAGCTGAGGTCCCCTAGCCCCAGAGGCTTCTGAATGGATCAGTCTCCGTCAGTAACATTCCAACACATGGAAAACAATGTGAGCTTGGAAGCTCATAACAGATCAGAAATGACAGGCTTGAGGAGGGAGGCCAGCCTGGGAAATGTGTTATGAGCTGATTGGAAAGGAGGAAAGAAATAAAGTCATTAGCTTAATTAAGGGGCAGGAGGGAATGATGAAACACATCTCCAGCAAAACCAAATTAAGCATTTAGAAGATATTAAAAATGCATTTGAACTCCACTGGTGCTGCGGTTCTAATAACATTTTCTGGGGCCATAGTCTAGTTTGCAGGTCAGTCTGAAATCAAGAAAAGGTACCTTTCTCACTGTCTCACGTCCCTGCCACCCCAAGGCCTTCTCCTCACTGACTCTTCTGACTTCTCATCTTCTATTACAGTTTTCACTCCTTCCCCCAGAAGCCCCCTGGATCAGCACGCTATTGGCACAAACTTTCAATTTTTGGCAAAACTGGCTGGCATCTCTTTAGTCTCAGAATCTTGATTAATTTTAAATTTTGTGTTTTCCTTTCTAAGAGAATCTAAACAAGGGTGGCGCCTGTGGCTCAAAGGAGTAGGGCGCTGGCCGGATGTGCCAGAGGTGGTGGGTTCAAACCCAGACCCAGCCAAAAACTTCAAAAGAGAATCTAAACAATTCAACATGATCATATTCTGGATAACGTCTTGACACAAATTCCTGCCATGCAATTCAGTGTCCGTGTCTGGATTTATGTTTACGATCACATTAATACGAAAAGGTGGAAGCAGTAGGCTGCTGTCATAACGGGAACTTGGGCAACAGTGAGGACAGCTGGCATTTATTATACACTTACTATCTGGGGGCATTGTTCTCAGGACATAATGTACCTGAACTCATGTAGTATTTACTTTTAACGAATAATTTTTCTATTTTCATTATTATCACAAAGGAGAAACTAAGGCATTTGTATTTCTATTGTTACCATCTCATTATATCCATAAAAGGTGAAGTCTGTGAAACCATCATAGGCAATGAGAATGGATCGGAGGTGTCCTTAATATGTATCATATATCTCATTTTGTAGGAGTCAACAGGGTAAAGTTGTGAGAGCAGACTCTGTCCATGCTGGTGTGGACACGGCCAGCTCACAAAACACTGGTCACAGAAAGTAGTCTCATTCATGTTTAATCCATCACCAAACCAGCAATAATCCATTAGTTCTATTTCCAAAGGTTCCCTGAGTCCAGCGACCACCGCTCATCAGCATGTGGTCGCCCTTATCATGACGTGGTCTTTCTGAAGGAGACAGATCCTTGTGGGGTCCGTGGTGTGAGGGGCTTGGAAGAGCTTCACGAAACCTGACCTGAGTCTTGAAGTCCAGATGGGACTTGGAAGTGTGAACGGGGGTGGGAATGCGGGCGACAGGCTTAGGGAAACACAAGGTGTATGAAGCCTCAAAACCTCGCTTGAGCTGGACGAAGACCACAAAGGAGACTCACCAGCTCAGCAGGCTGGGAGTCCAGCTTCGGAAACCTGGGCGATGCCTCAATTCCTGCTCTTCCTTTCTCCGCCTTTCAGCTGCCCTCTCAGAGCTGCCCTCTCCTGCGGGCCCCTTTCTCAAGGTGGCCCCTGGCAACACCAGGCTTGTGTCCTCACCTGCCTAAGCAACCAGAAGGCAGACAGTTTCTCTTTGCCAATAGTTCCCACAAAACCTCCAGAGTCTTCTCCCCATTCCTGGACCAATCGATCCCTGGACCCGGGGGATAAAACGTTCTGATCTGTCAGGTTTGCAAAACAGTCGCCTTTGAAACTGAAGGATGAAGCCTTATATGAACCAGCATATGAAACACGAAGAAGGCATTGTCCACCCCCTCCAAAGAAATCTGAGATAGCGTTGCCCGAAAAGGGAAGCTGGGTGCTGGGAAGGCAAAAACCATAAATTTTGATCATGGCGGAGAAGAAGTTTTGATAATTTTAAAATCTCTTAGCTGGCACTTAGAGAGAACTTGTGATTGCGTTCTGAAGACCAAGGGAAATGCCAACTCTACCCTAGGGTGGAGAAGGATTTGTGATAAAAAACACTGCCCTGAAAGAGTGGCTGTCTGTCCCAGACTCAGCAAATGAAGCCCGACTTAATTGCTTATACAGTCTTGGATGAACTTCTAACTCTTTAGCCCTAGGAGAGGGAAACTTGCATAGGCAACTGCTTTCTCTCCTTGGCATGCTGAGCCTCTGAGAAAGTTATTTAACCTCTCTCAGCAGTGATTCTCCAGCTGTAGAAATAGGATGACAATCTTTGCCCATTAGGGGCTGTGGGGAGAGCTGGAGAGAACAGGACCCATAGCAAAGTCTTTGCAGGTTGTGGGGGCAGTGCTGGAGAAATGCGACATTGTGACTTTGGGGTCTTTGCAGATTTAGTCGTCCACCAACTCTACAAACACTTGGCAGTGCTGTCTCCTACTTTTAGCATTAATAGTAAAATAAAATTTCTTGAAAACATGTTTTCTTTATTAGCATTTGTGCTTCCTGTGAAACCAACTGAGCCAGAATGAGCATAGCAAGATCTGAGCAGTGACCTGAGGTTGGTAGAGGTGTCCCAAACAGAGGGGTCTCGTGAATGAAGTGGGGAAAGGTGAATGTAATCCTGTCCTCAGGAGCTCAGAACCTAGCAGAGGAGAGGGAGAGAGACAGAGAGGAAGAAAGGAAGACAGGAGGGAGGAAGCAGGAGAGGACGAGAAAGGAATGAATAGTCACTAACAATTGCTTTTTCAGACACTGGCTGGCAAACTGAGGCCTGTGGCCCACTGCTTTCCTGTTGTTGTGTGGCCCTTGAACTCAGAATGGTTTTCATATTTTTAAATGGCTGAAAAAATTAAAAGAATACTATTTTGTGTTGAGTGAAAATTATGTGAAATTTACACTTCAGCATCAATAAAGTTTTATTGGCACACTACCCCACTCATGTGGGGTATGAACCATCCATGGCTGCTTTGTGTCCCACAGCAGAATAGAGTAGCTGGAACAGACATGGAATAGCTTGCAAAGCTAACATACTTTACAGAAAGAGTTTACTGACCCCTGCTCTAAAGGGACATATTTTGTTCCAGTGAAAGAACCAGTATGAAGAAGGGCCCACAGGGAAACATTCCAGTGCGATATGGAGTTGATCTGGGTCTTGAAGAAGGGTAGGATCTAACAGGAGGAGATAAAGTGAAGGGCTGCAGACTTCGAGATCCTCAGTTCCATTTTACAAATGAGGACCAAGAAGTTGATGGGGGACTTGAGAGTTTAAGCCAGGACCGACTGACTCCACAGCTGGGGTCTCTCTGACTGCCCTCTCCAGGCTCTGGGAAACTTGACATGGCTGGGAACACATGACAGAGAGGTTTGATGCCCTGCTCAGGAGTTCCCCACAACTCCGTAGCTAGCCTTGCCTTCCACCCAAAGCCTGCGAGTTGGAAAGTTATATGATCCAAGCAGTGATCACAGAATGACATTGTCAGCAGTGGCATACAGAAGAGTTTGGAAAGAAAAGAGAAGTGATGCTGACTCGGAAGCGTGGGGAGAGCCAGGCGGGAGTCTGCACCGGGCTGAGGAGGGCCTGTCCAAGGGTAGAGGCAGTGAGGTGGGGTGGGGTGCAGGGGGAGACATGGAGGACAGAGAGAGAAATAAGAAGAGTACGTCTCAAGGGATTAACTACCTTGAGGCGGGAGGTGAAAGAGAAATGGCTTCTTGGACTTTGGATAAAGGAGGCTCTGGAGAAGGGCGAGGTTGGCTGTGTAAGGGGTGAGCTCCACCATGCCCATACTGTTTGGAGGGATGGTAGGAAATCCAGTGAAGAGGTCTGGCCAGGAGCAGCCCTGCCACAACACAGGGGCTTTGACCTTGGCTGGCAGTGGGGTAGAGAGGCAGAAAGAGATCTCAGAAGTGCAAAGGGGAGAAGTGTGGACACATGGATTGAAGAGGGACGAAGCTAGGGCAGAAACCAAAGCTAAGTTTAAGACCCAGGACAAGGTGGCAAACTCAGAAACCACAGCACCTCAAAGTGGGTCAGAAGGGCCAGAAGGGTCAGGGGCTCAGCTGAGCACTCATGCCCCGTCTGGAGCAGCCACACTGCCTTTGCTTTAACCGCCACTGCTGCGAGGGGACCTACATGCGGCGTTGCCAGATGTAACTTTTCAGGAGAATGTGGAAATTGGCTATTTATGTGCAATCTTTTTATTTTTAAATGCTGGCAAGAAATTCAACTAAAAGTGAAGCACCGGGCAAGTCAAACATGTCTAGGCTTGGGACAGGCCTGAGGGCCACTAATGTGCAGTCTCTAATGTAAGGAGCCCCAGGGGTGGGAAACCTCCTCGGTGCCCTCTCTGCTGACCTCTGAATTATTCCTGCGAAGCCCTCCCCCTGTGGGGCCCAGCCTCTCCTCCCCAGCCTGTCTGCAGCTGGCTGTGTCTATGCCAGTGACTGCCTGAAACTCAGAGTGCACCTTCTGGGGTGATCCATGTTTATGTCACATTCAAGTCATAATTAACCAAGGTGAGAAGAAACAGAAATTCAACCACCATCCACACCAGCCCACAAAAGATAATTAAAGAACTGCTCTGTCTTATGACAATGCTAGACAACAAGAGAAGATCCTTCGCAGGTCGGCCCCTCTCCAGGCCCTCGGGGGAACTCAGACAACGCCTGGAGGCAGAGCCGTCTGGCTGAGTGGGGAGGAAAACTGAGGTGAGCAATCCTAACAGTCTTGGGGCCAGAACCAGGGTCACCATCTGGCAGGGCTTGGGGACGGATGAGAGTGAATTTTCTCCTGGAAGCCTGCACTGCTTCTTTGCACAGGGAGCCTGAATTGGGGAGGAAGAGCTCTGCCTAAGGACCCATCCCCAGCCTTGAGCGGAGGCTGGTGACACGGGAGGTGAGGAGGAAGTACAGCCTCCCTTTCTCCTCACAGCACAGAAGAGACCTGTGGGCAAAGACACGCCCCATCCCGTCCAAGCCCAGAAGTGTGAGGAAGGCGGCACCCGCACGCACTGGGAAGTAAAGAAGGCTCTCTTATTGGAGAAGGATGAAAGGAATTGGAAGGGGTGTGGAGGGGATGTCCTCAAGACGTATCCTGCCTTCTCAAAATGACATTGCAGAACATCCCCGCATTGCTCCTTCCTTGGCTGTTCAAACGCACCCTGGCAGGCAGGGCTGAGGCCTGGCTTCTCCTGGTATTGTTCAATGATCCTTTAAATGAAAGACCACGTCACTGGCTGCTCCCAAGAATGGCAGAGTGTGGAAGCACAAAAGGCCTGAAAGACCTGGAAGAAATAATGTGATAGTCGAGTGATTGAATAGATAGTCAAGTTTGAGCATCAGCACAGAGAAATGCTGAAAGAGGTGCAAGGTAATAGGATGGAAATCAGGGCGATGAGAGATTAGGAGAGAGGCCTCAAGTTCAAAGAGGAGAGGAGGCTGAGAGCAGACAGGGTAACACGTGCTCTCTGTAGGCCCCATGACTTCACCCAAAGATGAAGCCAAAGCACTAGAAATGATCATTTGTTTCAGGCAGGAATTTTCATGAAATTAATTTGCATATATACCCACCACTGTGATGCTTGAAGATGTGGCTGGGGCTGAGAGACGTTAGCTCTCAAATTTTTACTTTCTCTTCATCCACAGCAAATCTTTTGTAATACCTTTCTCAGCCATGGAACTGGCATCTTTCAAAATCATACTGGGACATTTCAACAATTTTGTCTAGGTGACCTGATCTTGGAGCTAATCCCAGCCTGGACTTGTCTGGATTTGCAAGAGATAATTGTGTACAATTTTTTTCCAACTCTGTATTCACTGATGTCACATTGATAGCTTTGAAATTGGCCATGGTGGGAGTATTTACACCACAGAAATAGGTAAAAGCTACAAATAAGTACCTCTCTGCACCCCACCAGAACCTGCTGTCAAACATTTACCAGCACATCACACAACTGGGTCTTAGGGGACACCATGGGCACTCAGACTGGGCAATGGCTCTAACAGCGATCAAGCTGTTGTTTGTGTCAAAGCCTCTCAATGTTTAAAAAAGTTGTCCATCCTGATGCTCTTGTCTTGCCAGTTCAATGGGAGAGGGTTGTTAGGGAGGCTGAGAAAGGCATTAGCAGGAATTTAACTTGTACAGGAAGGATTTATTTTTAATAGAAAGTGACTCTCCTAGGGACAGTGAACACGTCCAACTTTTCCATTTATTTTCTTATTTTTCCCACTCTAATACGAGCAACTGATCATGCAACCACACCCCACTTGTATCTGATACTACGATTTGGCATGAGTAGGTCAAAGATAATGTCAAATAATTTGTGTCAAGGCTTAAAAAGAAGTGAACCTTTCAGATGACGTAGGTGCCATCTGTATCCTTTCTCCAAGGCCAATATGCCCATTCCCTGCTGGCTGGGACTATGTCAGCTACACAGGGCGGCTACTGCACCCCTCCCGGGAAGCTGTCCTTGGGAATGACAGCTCTCTGTTCTTTCTCACCCGCAGGGCAGCTCGCAGTGGATCCCAGCACCTTGTCTCGACTCGGAACACCTCTGAAGTGCCACCCTGGTTCCACAATTCCCTTTGGGACTGGATGTGTCCTCAGCTGCAGCCTCGTTGAAGATCAGCTTGTCCCTCTGTTAGATCCTACTTTTCTCACCTTCTTACAGATGTACCTCCCCAGAGCACTCTCCGTAAGGCTTCTCCCTTTGTTTCAATGGGGCCAAATTTAAGACAAAACCTTCAGTTCATCTAGCTCAGTTATTCACCTGACGTTTAAGTCTCCAGCAATGCCTCCCTAATCAGAGAAGTCCAGTCCCTGCTCACGTTTGCTGGGAAGCTCTGCTCCTTGTAAAGGCTGTCCTTGGTTTGAATTGAAATCTACCTCCCAGTTTAGAAAAGCTGGTTTTCCAGGAGCACACTGTGTGCTCTGATTTGTTCTATTAATAGCTGCTGACATTGCTTTGGACTGACAGTATAGGGGAGCATACGTGATACACAGTCCCCTTCCCTGGGACTTCCTGGGAGAGAGAAGATTTGCTGCCATTGGAATTCAAAGGAGGGAGAGAGTAGGGATAGTGGGGAAGGGGCTTCTGGGGGGAGTCCCTGTTGAGCAAGGCTGACAAAAGTGTGTGGGATGTGTGCAGGCACTTGGCAAAATGATTTTCAGAGGAGACGCCTGAATGCTCACCAACTGAAATGAGCCTCTGTGGTTTTCTCCAACCTCCTTTCATTTTCTTTTTTTCTGTTTGCAGCTCTCTGATTTTAATTTGGGCATCTCCTGATCAGTCCATATAATTCAAAAGGGGGTGACCACACTTTATCAGTTTCAAGAATGAGCTGGTGACACAGGTCTGGCCATTCCTGTTGCCCACAGTTCCGTGATACTCAATTCCAGGACTTTTACTCAAGTTCTCAGCAAAGCTCTAAATTGTTGGAGTTGTGAGGTTGCACGGGAGTAATCCAAGAGCTTGCGTAGGCTAAATGCTGAGGAAAGCCAGGCTTAGTTTAGGGTAGGAGTTAGAGTCAAAGGCACAGAGAAATGACAGAGAGAGAGGTATTTTGATTTGATGATACTGCTTGAGCCTGTTTAATCTTTACAACTGCATTAACTTGAATCTAAAATTCCTTTTGCCAGTTTGAATCAGAGTATCTATCACTTGCAACAAAATAATACCTAACTAACATAGTTGTGAAACCAGCACTTAAGCTTTTGTCTGACACTAATGCCCTGCTCTTGCTGTTCAGGAGTATGATTCAAGGGCACATGTGTCAGCAAGTGTGAGGGCAGCAGAAGGTTCCCCACAGCTCAGCTCAGAGATACCATAATGTCTCTCTCTAATTCCTCCTTCCTTTAACAACTCAGGTGTGCTGGTTCACTTACAATCTACCATCTCAGGACACTATCAGTCTTTCTCTGATGATTGGCTCCCTCCATCAGCTCTTCTACAGAACTTCCAACTTTTTGGATGAATTGCTTTTAGAACAAACTCCTCTTTAGTTTTGTCCTTAGTGAATTCTAGATGTCGGAATTGCTTAAATACTTTGTTCCTAAGGTGAGTTTGAAAATGGCTCATTCAAAAATGGTTCTCAATTTGCATGAGAAAATCATGAGAAAGACCACATTGAGTTGACCCCAAAATTCTGTCTGTGATGTAGGTATTAGGGACATTGTGGGCAGGGGAGCCTTCTCCTCCCCATCCATCCCCTCCAGGATTTTAGAGGCTTTGATCATTTTTTTCTCAGCCTTTATATTTCTGGAACAAAGTCACCCATTTTGATCTATCCTTGAATGGCACCCCCGTCCCCCACTTCCTTGATCATTTTAGATGTCCTCCTCCTGGCTGCCCCCAGCTTCTTCATGCCTTTTAAAAGTATCCCCAGAACTACACACAATATTTCCAGAGATCAGAGAACAAGGCTTTTATCTTTGCTCATTGATGTTAAAAATTTGATCATGATAAAGTAAATCATTTTGAGAAATTTGTCTTGGAATCTAAGCCCAGAGTCATTCCTTTCTTCACTCACTTGCTGATTTACTCATTAATAAGCTGTTAGAAAGAACCTACTGTGCTAATGCAAAGAACCCACAAAGGCTTGCGCTGGGCCTTTTGGGACACTGAACAGGATGAAGAGTCATTCTCTTCCCTCAAGGTATGTGCAATAAAGCCAATAATGCAAATCAATGCATAAGAAGCCAACAGCAATAATGTCTTCCTTTAGAATCTTGCATAAAACACAAATCTCATTTTATTCTCACACCAACTGAATTTTCATGCATAGGGACTGAGAGTCAGCAAAACAGGGTTACTCAGGATTCACATACAAGAATTATCTATCTCTAAGTTCACGAGCATTTTCTCCAGAAAATGACTCCCTTTATCAATCATCCAGCGAAGGTCTTAAGTCTGAAGTTAGAAGACAAATCAGTATAGACACAAACTGTTAAGAGACAAATGTGAGAAAGATTTGTAATATGAACACCTGTGGAGGGCAGAATTAGAACTCTCCCAGTTTAGAGTCTTTTTGGAATGGGCTGAGCTTATGATGCACGTATAACTCCCACTCTTGGAGACCAGAACGCTCTTGCCTGCCTTTATGCTCTTGCCTGCCTTTAGTCTTTCCCTCTTCACCTAAATGCAATAGCTGAATTTGGGTTGGAAAATCCCACTACCCTACTCTCAGTTCAAATTTGAAAGATCCCAAACTCTGGCTGGTAACCCATCATTATTTTCTTGTTCCTAGAATTGGTCCAGTGACAGTTGCATAATTTATGAGCCAATTTGAGTTAAGGGTCAGCCACATGATTTCTGCAGAAGTTGCAAAGGGCAAGTTCTCTTTTACCCCAAACTAGGAGATAAATGTGAGGGCACTGGGGGCCCTCTAACCACTGTGTGGACCAAGGCAGACCAAGAGGAGTCCCGCAGACTCCTAAAGGCAGAGCGAAGTGATAGAGCTGGACTGCTGGTGAAGTGTGCTTAGCAGCCCTCTCCAGCCCTGGACCATCAGTTGCTCGAGCCCATGGTAGCCCTCTACATAAGCCAATCTGAGTTGCATTTCTATAATTGGCAACCAGGAAGAGTTTTGACCAATTTTTTCATCCACATACAAATTACCTACTGGCAGCATGAGCCTCCACCTTTCCATCTATATCCCTTCATCTTGTTTTTTCCTAACCATGACTCATGCCTATACCTTTTTCAGATACACCAGACTCAGAGCTCCATGAGGTTTAGTACCTCATCTGCTTTATCCACAACTTAATGCCAGCAGAATCGAGTGCAGAATACACTCCACAACAACGCTGGAGACGACACCATGTCCGCAGGGCCCACTGCAGTGACTACCAAATTCATCCTCAGGTTGCAATAACCCAATAGAGTATTGCAAGTAATTCATTACTAAAAATATAGTCAAATTAACTAAAGTACTAAGGTCTGTGAATTTTTGTGAATTATTTCTTTTTTTATAACTTACGAGAGACTCAAGGTTATCCCTATAGTGTCACTGTAATTAAAATTCTGAGGTGCTTCCTTGAGAATAAAAGAGTGTGCAGGGTATTATGAATAACCCACAGCCTTTCAAACCGTGTGACAGCCTGTGGTCCCTCATGGAGTTACATTTTGTATTTGTGGACATTATTCGTTATTCTAGTATTTGAGGGGGCATTTCATCAGACACAGTTATGCAAACTGGAGAACATCATGAATATCAGGCCCTAGCATAATACTTCTGTTCTACCCTTTAATCTGGCTTCTGTATTACTTCAGAGTTATAGTCCACAAGCTTTTCTTCTAGCTACCATTTCCTAACATAACAGGGGCATTTTCATTTTCTGCTTTGCAGATATATCATGCCTAGTCTCAACACCTTCCTCTTTCGTCACTCAACCAGAAATTCTTTATTCTGTTCAAATATTTCAATCCTGCTCATCCTGCTTTGATCTCTTAGCAAATCTCATTGTGATATGAAGGCAACGTCTCTTTGCTCAACCCAAATTTCTACTTTAAAAATTTGTTTACCTTTAAAAATATTTGTGGACAATAAAATCAGTTGTTTTCGGTCCATGGCCGTGTGAACTTCAACACATGTGCGGATTCATGTAAACATCACCACAATCATGACAGAACGGTACTAACAATTCCCTTGTGCTGCTACTTTGTAGCCAGAGTCTGGCCCTTCCCAAATCCCTGGAAACTACTGGTCATTTTCTGGCCCTTTAATTTTCCTTTCATAGAGTGTCATAGAAATGGAATCACACAGCATGTTGCCTTTGAGATGGGCTGTTTTCATTCAACATAATGCCTTTGAGATTCACCCATGTGGTGTATATCAATAGTTCGTTCCTTTCTATTCTGAGGAGTAATTCATGATATGAATGTACCGTAATTTACCCATTCACCTGTGAATGAACATTTGGGATGTGTCTAGTGTTCAGCTATTATACATGAGCGTGCTATAAACATTTGTATGCAAGTCTTCGTGTAGACATATGTTTCCATATCTCTCGGGTAAATACCCAAGAGAAAGCATATGTCAATTTTTAGGAGAAACAATCTTCAGGGCAGTTGCACCTGCACCATTAGCATTCCCCCAGCAGTGTATGAGCGCTCCTGTGTTCTGCACTGGGATCAGCCCTTGACGTAAGCTGATGTAAGCTTGAAGTGCTTGATGTAAGCTGGCTAAATCTTTTCATGTGCTTGCTTTTGTCCTTCTTTCATAAAGTATTTCTTCATTTTTTTTTTGCCTATTTTCATTAAGATTTTTTTTTTTCTCAGTGTTAAGTTTTAAGAGTTCCTTATATGTTCTGGATCTAAATCCTTTTTAAAATGTGTTACTTGAAATCTGTAGCTTGAGTTTTTACTCTCTTGAAAGTGTCTTTTGAAAAGCAATAGTATTTTTTTTAATTCTTTTTATTTTGATGAAGTCTGATTTATCAATTTTTTCTTCTAAGAATTATGCGTTTGGTGTAATAACTAAGAAAATGTTGCATAATACAAGACGATAAACATTTTCTCTATTTTTTCCTAGAAGTTTTATGGCTTTATATTTAAATATGTGAGTTAATTTTTGTATGAGACATGAGGTGTAGGTCAAGGTTCATTTTGTGGGACATAGAGATGTTCAACTATTTCATCACTATATGTTGAAAAACTTGTAATAAGATTGAACAAGAAAAATCTCAAGTAGATGCAAATTACCAGTAAAAAAAAAAAAAAAAAGATCTTGGTGGAGGGAGGGTAATGGGTGGGGCCACATCTATGGTGCTTCTTAGAATGGGTACAGGCAATTGCACTAATGTACACAGCTATGATTTAACAATAAAAAAAAAAATGAAAAGGGAGATATCACTACAGGTCCCACAGACATTAAATAAATATTTATGCACATCAATTTATACCTTAGATAAAACGGATGAATTCTAATGCAACAAATTAGCAAAACATGCTCCAAAAGATATAGCTTTATCATTATATATATTTTAATAAATTTAAGATGAGAAAAAAATTATTTAATTTACATAAATAGTTACCATTTCTATTGCTCTTTCTTCATTCTCCAAGTTCTAAGTTTTCATCTGTTATCATTTCTCTTTTACCTAAAAAACTTTATTTTGCATTTATTTTAATGCTGTTATGTTGGTGATGGATTCTCTTTATTTTCTTTTATCTGAGAATATTTTTATTTCAGCTTCACTCCTGAAAGGTATTTGCTGTTTACAGAATTTGGGTTTGTCAAGGCCTGTTTTGCTTTCAGCATTAAAAAAAATGTTCTGCTACTTTAAAGATTCCATGATCATCAGAAGTAATTCGAATTGCTGTTACCTTGTGTGTAATGTTGTTGTTGTTTTTTTCCTTTGTCTGCTTTCAGGAGTTTTTTTTCATTGTTTTTGATTATGGTGTTTCTTTGTGTGAATTTCTTTGGGTTTTTCCTGGTTTGGTTTCACTGGGATTTTTTGAATATGTAAGTTTATGTCTTTCACCAACTTAGAAAATTTTAAATGTTATTCCCTCAAATACTTTTTCTGCACCACATGCATTCTCCTATGTATTTGATACTCTAACAACACAAAAGTTAAATTTTGGAATATTGTCTTTTAATATAGTCAGACTCTGTTCCTGTTTTTCCCTTTGTTTCTTCTCTCTATTGTTCAGTTTGGCTGTTTTATACTGATATATCTTCCAATTTATTGATTCTTTTCTCTGTAAAGTGCACTGAGCCCATCAAATGAAATTATTATGTTGGTTATTGCAATTTTTATTTTTAATATTTTTCTTCATTATTTCATATAGCTTCTATTTCTTTGCTGAGACGTTCCACATTTCACTTGATTTAAGAGCATTTATTTGACCTTAGTTCTTGGGGCATGATTGTAATAGCTGCTTTAAAGTCTTGGTCTGATGATTTCAACATCTTTATTATTTTGTTTGATGTCTATTAATTATCTTTTCCTTTACAAATTGCTGAGAATTATTTCCTATATTAAATAACTTTGGATAATATCTTCAGCATTTTGCATATCATGCTATCTGACTGTTAATCTTGTTTTAATACTATTAAGAATTTTTTTTAATAAGGCAATCAACTCAGCCACATGTAAGCCACAACCAACACTTAAAGGCCTGTAGTTCCCATGTCAGTTCAGTTTTAAAGCTTTTGCATTGCCGCCCAAATTGGTCCACACGTGTATCATGCCAGGGAATTGTTTTCCCTGTGGTTTGGTTCCGGATACCTCAGATATGCTACTCAGAGTTGGATTCACTCATGCACAGCTTGTGGGTGAGACCAAGGCTCATCAATGACTTCATGACATCTCTTTCTTAAGCATTCTCTTCTGTTTAATCTTTCTCACACTCTCTGGCTCCCCTGATTTCCCTTTCTTGGTCCTCCAGCTGGACATTTGAGATTTGGGTCTCCCGACTCTGCTGCAGCTTCCACAGCTAGATCTGCCCTACCAAGCAGCGGGAAGACAGACTAAAAGCAACAGAGATTCCCCCATCTTGGCCAGGTGACAATTATTCCGGTCAGAAGGAAAATTTTCCCCCTCAGAGTTTTAGATGTCTGCTGGTAACCACTACCGTTTGTGCTCTGTGCCTGCCTCACTGTGTGTTTATAGCTTTGGGGGCTGCTTGGGGAGAGAAGGAAAAAAAACAAAACAAAAAGCTCCAGGGACTTATCCCAGTTTTTCTGTTCTGTAAGTACCTGTATTCTCACTCTGTACTAGAAATTTATGGTGTCTCTTGCAGGTCCTGTTCACACTTGCATGAGTTTGAGTTCAGGCCTAGAGAATAAGGAGGAAAGTCATCTCAGGAAGCTCTCTACTTGAAAACTTGCAGTTCGTTGCCTGGCTCTGTTTTGGTGCCCTCAGGTGGTCGTCCCATGCCTCTGTGCAGGCCGTCAGCTGCGTGCCTGCTGTGGACAATGTGGAGTGAACTATGCTTCCTTCCTCTTACCCAGCACTGGCACCTCTCTGCCTCCACTTCTTGTCTGTTCTAACTAAACATTAGCATCTAGAAGTAAGTGGCTTTGCATAACTTTTTCTGGAGCCCCCGCACTTCCTAAACTAGGTGCTGCACACCAGGATATGAGTGTTATGTGCATGATGTAATTTTATCTCGACAGTGCCTTGAAGAGATAAGTATCGATACTTCCATTTACAGACCAAGGAACAAGTCTCAAAAAAGTTAAATAACATTCATAACAGATGGGCAAGGATTCTAATTCAGGTCTGTGGATACTTTTGTTCATGCTAAGGATGTAATCCCTGCAGTCATGTTCAATGTAGGCACTATTAGTAGTTCCTTATTAGGAAGATAGAAAGGGCGCACAGAGGCAGCATGACAAGCCAGGAGTGAACCCACAGAACTGAGAGTTAAACTCCTTATCATCTATTTCACAGAAAACTCATTTGGCTGGGTATGTAAACAGGGATTGATATTTATTTAAATATGATTTCTTTCTTTTTTTTTTTGCAGTTTTTGGCTGGGATCGGGTTTGAACCCACCACCTCCAGTATATGGGGCCAGCGCCCTACTCCTTTGAGCCATAGGCACCGCCCTAAAACGAGGTTTTCTAAAGGAGAAAAAAATATACCTCAACCCAAAGGAATTATTTTATAACAGTGGGGAACCTGGGTTTCCACAGAATTGCAATAAGCAATGGTGGGTTCTTCCTTCTCTTTACAAATGCATTTCTTCCTTCATCTATTTCAACAATGAAACATACCAGTTGTTTGATTTCCTAAGTGTTTGCAGCTATGGCAGCCAAATTTCAATCAAGTGTGTACTGAATTCTTTGCATTTCCCATGCAAAAGTGACAGACAAAGCAAGGAACATTTCTTCTTCATACTGTCATCCACTGCCTCCCCAAGCACAGACAGCATTGCTGTAAGCCTGGAGCCCTGTGGTTGCTCTTGTCAGCAGGGAGGAGATAATCTCATCTAGAATCTACACAAGACTCCATTCAATGAGGCTGACTTACCTCTAGATGGGAACCCATTCACCATGGCCTTTGTGTCCTTTAGGTGGAATAAAGACGTTGCTATAACGATAGTCTATAAAATGAGAGTAAATATAGTGGCCTTGCATCAGAGAATCTTCTAAAGCAGAAAAGATTATAATAAAGACAGAAAATGTTTTGTAACCCTCATCGTGCTGCATTTCCATAACAACGCAGCTTTGTGGCTCCAGTGGGGCAAGCAATTCGGGAGATTTACGGATGTTTTATTTATATGCAGATTTTTCAGTGTCAAGGAAGGGGGGAAAGGGCTTCTCTCAAGCGTATTTTCCTAGGTCATTGATGGAAAATAAATTCACAAATTGATCATCTTTTGGTATTCTTTTTTACCAGGTGATTCTCAAACTATTTTGCTGGTGATTAAAAGACAGACGGAGACTTGTACCATCCACACAAAACATACTTCACTGAAATTGAACTCTCTGCAAGACTTCCTTGGTATCTCAAAAATGTTCTGCCCTCTCCTCTGAGCTCTTTCTTTTATGCCATTCCTTTGCAAGTTTCAGTTTAGTGAACACAGAAGATATTCAGATACGTATAGCTAATTGGGTACTTGCCCTGAAGAGTACCCCTCCTCCATGCACGCACACTCCACTATTGTGCCAATTTCAGGAGAAAAAGTACAGAATTTTGTAAAGCAGTTATGAAAATAATCAGCCCCAAAGGTTGGAAGTGAGTTGGATTTTCATCCTGTGGATCAGTGGTCAGAAAGACTTTTTCCTAATAGCTTGAGATTGCAGATTCCAGGGTGCCCTCAGACGGGAAAAGCAAGACTCAAATCCATTTTATCTGAAGACACCATGATGGCCACCTGCAGGTTCAAAGGTGATTTCTTAGATGCTGTTTACTTTGCATATAGCTAAGGACTCTTTAAAATCACAAAGGAAATGTTTTAAAAAGAGGGAAAAATGCTTCAGCAACAATAGCAAAACCCAGAACTTCATCCCACTGCGTTTTATAGATTCTAGTTGCAGGTGGTGAGCTCACAGATGGCAGAGACTAAAGTCACCCACTGAGGGGAAGAGCTTGCCTAGTGCCAGGGAAGCACATGGTCATATTAAAAGAAACAAAAACAAAGACACACACCAAGCCAGGTGTCCCAGGTTCTAAGAAGGGAAGTCAAGTTAGGAATAGATCCAACTGTTGATCTCTTTGTAGGACAGGTCTCCTGAGAGGAAGCTGAATTCCAGTGGCCCCAACCAGTGCAATGGACTTTTCTCAATTGTTCTTAAGGCCCATTTCTGTTTTATAATTTATCTCCAGCACCAGTCTGCTTAATATAAACTTTCTCTAGAAATTTGGGGAAGGTCACAAAATGTTTTTCAAAAGAAGAAAAGCCAAAGCAAATGAAATGTGGAGTGTTGCTACAAACGAAAATGTTCTTTTCATTTCTAGGTCTTTTTTATTATTGATGACATTGTTGTTGGGTTATTTTATAAGACATTAAACCAATTGTTGATAAAAGTAATGAAATTTGGTAATTTATGTAAATGGTAAAATCAAGTAACATTCTCATTTTTTCAAATGATATATTTTTTCCTCTAATAATTTTTTTTAACATTTGTTTGGTGTCCTATCTCCTAATATGAAGATAAGTGAGATATGATGTTTGTCCTCAAAGAGTTTGACATGTACTAGAATGGAAGCAATAGAAAAATGAATAAGTAAGACAAAAGCAGAATGTAGTAACTGCCATAGATGTTTTGGTAAGTGACTTTTTTTTTAACAACTAAACTTGTAAGTACAATGTCTAGCAGGGAGTTGATTTCTCTTGCTCAGTACATGAATTAATAAGTAAATAGGGCTGAGTTTTAGGTGAGATTCTATGGGAGTTAAGAGGAAGTAGAAATTATTTGAGAGCAGAAGTCAAGAAGAATGACATGGAGGAGCTGCTATTTGAGCTTTTATCATTAAGATTTGAGTATCTGGAGTTGAAAGGAAGGGCTTTCCAGGACAAGGGAACCATGTGAGCACACACTCAGCAGTGGGATAATGAGAGATGTGCTTGGCACTGTGAAAGCCATCCAGCTCTGCTGAGCAGCTATCACAGTGTACACTGAATGCACTGGAACAAAAATGAGATGACATAAGCTAGGCACTTGCTGCCCTGGCAGAATTAGCAAATGTGGGATGCAGCCTCCTTGGAAAGTGGTTTGTCATTTGGAACAGGCCAAGTCCTGGAAGCATCAAAGTCAGCTGAGATCATGTTGAAAGATGGGCATGAGATCTAAATTCTTTAGACCTCAGTTTCTTTATCCATGAAATGGCCTTAATAGTATCTGTATGACAAAGTTGTTTTAAGGATTATGTGAAGTCTGGTCTGTAAGTTAAATGACACCTAGTAGACAGTGGATACATGTCTATTATTGTGATAATAGTAACAATCATAGTCACAGATATTATTTATCCAGCTGCGGTCAAACATCATTGCCGGGGACCGTACAAATGAAGAGCTTCCTCCGGAAAAACCCCTCCAGCAGTAACTTCCGCTATAGAAGGCTTTCCCCGTATAGACCGTTGGCAATCTCCTATTGGTGGACAAGTGAACCCCGCCCGCAGCTCCGCCC
>CAUYPK010163972.1:0-23025 GCA_963574355.1 Loris lydekkerianus
CCCCCCCCCCCCCCCCCCCCCCCCCCCCCCCCCCCCCCCCGCCCGGCCCGCGGGCCCGCCCCCCCCCCCAGAGACAAGACCTGAACTGTGTCATTTACTTTAATATTTTTTTGTTGTGTTTTCTTCTCAGTTTCTGCTACAAAGAATACAGGAAAAACTCAGTCTTCCTCCAAAGCGACCCAGCGTTCAATGCGGACTTCATCGAAAACTGCTCTACCATTACCAACACAGCTGCCCAGGAGGTCAGGTCGAATTAAAGCGTCTGGAAGTACTTCTGTCACCCAAAAGGGCAGTGCTCTTAAAAATGTCACACCGAGGAAAAAAGGTGTAACCTCAGGGAAAAAGGTTAGTTGTATCATCTACTAATTTATATTGCAGGTCTTTGTAGTGTCTTACTATTTATAACATACAATTCAGGAATTTACTAAGTATGATGAGGGCCTTTAGGAATGTACTAAAGAGTACCTAGTCTCTTTTAAGGTTTCACATAGGTATTGAGAAATTGATATTTCTTTGTTTGGGTAAATTTAAAACTCTTTGTAGTATTCTATTTCTGTAAAAGTACTGCATGGGTGATGGTTAATTTAAAATTCAGTATAGTTTAAAAATCAGTGTGAAGTGAATTTTACTGCATATAGATTATACCTCAATAAACTGGAGGAAGGGTAGGAATCAGTTTGATGCATTCAGTAATGCTGGAGTCACATCCTTCCTACCTTTAGCTACCTGAAGATACTGAAGAGTGAATGGAAGCAGACAGATTCTGGTGGCAGGGGCAGTATACACTAAGAGAAGGGGTGTTATTATTACAAAATGAGTTTCCATTTTTGTGGTTTTTAGCCTTGGGTCAAGTATACTTTGTGTAGCATATGAGGCAGCAGGGTTATTAGTAGAAAATATTCCAAGGAATATTCAGATAATTTTAAAAAAGACAGGAAAGGAGGATCAGAAGAACACAACACAGAGGAGACAAATAGAAAGCAGAAACATGCTAATAATTGTGTTAAAAGTTAGTGGAATAAACTCTCCAATTAAAAGATTATCAAAATGGATTTCTAGAAGACCCAAATATATCCTGTTTGTAAGAGATGCACTCTAAATTTATAGACAGAATCTTCTGAGATCTGTTGGGGCTGACTGTATTAAATTTCAGTGGTATACAACATTTTGTTTTTGTTTCAACTATTGTTTGCAGTATGGAACAAAATAATAGCATTTTGATTTAAAAATATTTATATTGATACTGTATTGTTATTTTAAAACATTTAAAATTTATAAAATAAAAATTAGAACCCAGTTAAAATATCTATTTCAAATAGTTGTAAACATTGAAAAATATTAGAGTATTCTAATATAAATCATATCAGATGAAATGTTTTATTTATTTTACTATCTAGTTCCAGAACATTTTTTTAGGATTAGTATAAGGGCACATATGATTAAATTACATTGTTTGTGTTTGTTAGGTAAAGTCCAAGTTGTAGTTGAACCCTTTGGAAGTGTGCCATATACCCTTATATTGTGCCCATTAGATGACAGCTTATTAAACCCTCTCTCTCCTCTTCCTTTCCTGATGCAATTTTTTACATGAAAAATAAAATTAAAGTTAGTAAGTGAAATATAAAATGAAATAATATTTTAAATGCATTTTAAAAATTAACATGCGTGTGTATTTTCCAGCTGCTGAAAAAATTCTTTGTGATGAGTTGGCATAATGGTAAAGTTATAACTCCAAACAGTTTCTTCTGACTCCTTTATTTTCTTATTTCAGTTTTAATTTGATCATTTTTAAGAGATCTTTTTGAAAACATTATTTAGTGGTGGGAGAGACAGGTACTCTAATCTTACTTGGTAATAAACTATAATTTTTTTTTTTTTTTCAAATGCAGCATTTTAGTTCACTTTATCTTCTTTAGCTTCATTATTTTACCATGAAAAGATGAAGATTTTCATGCAGTTACTCGATATCCCTGTTTTAGTACTTCTGTATTCATAGTTTGGTTATTCAACATCTTTCAAGTAAAAAATTATTCTTGCTATAGACTCATTCCTTGCCAGCTGTCATTTTCTACCTTTGCTTAAGGATTATAGAAGTATGTTTTGTAAATAAATGTACCTTTGTTGGAATTTGTTCAATTTCAGATTTTTTAAATATTAAAAGAGATGATGAACACAATAATTATATTTCATTACTTAAAAATAGTATTTACTAGAATATTGTGAACTCAAATGACAATCATTAATGTAAGCAAATAATTTTTAATGATACTGAATATTATCCTAATTTTTATTCATTTGTTCCAGTCTTTTATTAATAAATGTCCTCTGTTATTACCTTTTCTAGGCACAAGAGTTGATATTAGAGAGTCAGGTTTGAAGGTAGCTCCTAAAAACCCACAAGAATTGATATAAAATAAAACATCAGTGATGTCTAATTATGCTCAGGAGACATTTGGTTCTTCTATATAGTGGGCATAATTTTGTATAGACTTATACAAGCCACTTATAATTTTGCCAAAATTGTATGAATATAGAGAAATGCAGGCTAGACATAGTGAAGACTAAGTGAGCAATTGCTTTTTAAAATATAAGCTCTGATTTTCACTTTGGATTTTTTTTTTTTTTTTTTTCTGTTAGATTGGTTTGGGTTAGAGATTTACAGACTTTAGCAGTGTGAAAAAAATTTGTCTTAAAGGGAGCACAAAGTAAAACAAGTTTTATGTAGTAAACTAATTAGGCTAAGGAGCGATTGGTTGGAGCAGGAGATAGGGTAGAAAAATCCCATCCTTTTGGTCACTTTCTCCCCTGCTTAGATAGTTTGTGGGCTCCTGAGCAGCTCAGTTTGGAAAGTATTGTAGTTCATGACACATACAGGAGTTTCCAACCTTGAGGACTTCTGATAACTGATAATTTTGCAAGCCTATGATGTCTATAATTTTCTGACTTCCTTACCTAAGGATATTTTAATGGTTGGTATATACTTGTGTTTCTCCCCCACCCCCCCTTTTTTTTTTAAACAGGAGAAATTTATTCCTGTGATGTGTTCTACATCTGCAACTTCTTTAACTGCTCTGGCCAGAGAGCGTGGCTTTTCATCTGATAGGGATGCTGTTTCTGGGACATCAAAAATAGTGATGTCTACAGGTAAATTAGTATTTTTAAAAGAGTATAAAATTGCTAATCTTTTATTTTGTATTTTTTCAGTGTCTTTGAAATCCTGGAAATAAGAGGAAAAAAGATAACAGTAAACATTTCTTTTAGCATTTTTTTTTTGAGGCAGAGTTTCACTTTGTTGCTCAGGGTAGAGTGCCATGGCATCAGGCTAGTTTACAGCAACCTCAAACTCCTGGGTGTTCAGGCGATCACCCTCCTTCAGCCTTCTAATACCTGGGACTACAGGTACCTACCACAATGCCTGGCTAAATTTTTTTACTTTTAGTAGAGATGGCTTGCTCAGCCTGGTCTGGAATTCTTGAGCTCAATGGATCCTTCCCACTTAAGCCTCCCAGAGTGCCAGAATTACAGGTGTGAGCCGCCATGCCTGGCCTTCTTTTAGCATTTTTTTATATTAAAGTATTTTGAAATTCTGATTGTTCAATTTGATGTTAAGGAAAAACATTCTGTTTAAATATGAGTCACTTGAAAATTCAATTACCTTTATTGTATTTTACGTATTTAAGTAAGAAAATGTACATCATTGTCAAATCTATTCTTGTTTTCTCTTAATCTTATTTCAAAATTTATTTTTTTTATATTATGTATGTTTTCAAAGCTACCTCAAACCTTGTTTTAATGCTTTTTAAAAAAAATTTTTGAGACAGTCTCACTACATTGTCCTCGCTAGAATGCCAAGGCGTCACAGCTCACTGCAACCCCAAACTCTTAGGCTTAAGCAATTCTCTTGCCTCAGCCTCCCAAGTAGCTGGGGCCACAACACCCAGCTATTTTTGTTGTTGTAGATCAGGGCTGGGCCGGGTTTGAACCCACCAGCCCCAGTGCATGTGGCCAATGTCCCAACCACTGAGCTACAGGCGGCAAGCCTTAATGACTTTTACAAAAATGTCAATTTTTATTGACAGGTCCTTTCTTTTCAAGGAGCATGGTGACCTTAAATTGTTCTTTGTTATGTGAAGAGTTCAAAATGACACAGGCCCAGACAAATCAATCACTTTTATCACCTGCCCATTCCCTTACTCTTTTCTTTTCTAAAAGCATGTTCTATTGCTTCCTCTTCTAGATCCTTCATTACCTTTCTTAGACTCTTGTAGTTTCTGGAGTTTTTCCCCCCAAGTTTTTCTTTCCTGACCAAAAAAATTGTAATGTAATTTTTTGACTAGATGTCATTTTAAATATGATTACTGTAACATAAGCCATTTTTTCAGTTTATTATTTCTGATCTTTAATTCATTACCCAGGAGAGACTAGCTAAATGAGTGTAACTCAAAGGAGAAAAAAACACTGAAATCCTTGTGTAGATTCACTTGTGTTTAGTAGAGTTTGTTCATGCCATCCACACCATGGGCTGAGTTTTTAATAGCTGTTTTATTTCTGTGACAGTCCACCCTTCCTCTGGCTGTTACCACAAAGTTGAATTATCATATATTTCAACATAGCAAAATTGAGATTAATAGGTTTGTATTAAATTAGACTATGTGTACATGAATTTTTTTCAATAATAGTTAAGTAATGGATTAAGATAATGTGTTTCTTGATTTAAGGGGACAATATATGTTTGGTAATTATGTGTGGTAATGATGTACCTTCATATTTTTATAGTGTATATTGATTTGCATTTGTTGATAAAGAAAAATTATTAAAATTCAACATTTGTGTGATTATAGAAGAATTATTTCTATAATCATATGCTTTTATTATGCCAAGGGAAATTTTTTTTTTTTTTTTTGAGACACAGTCTCACTATGTCACCCTTGGTAGAGTGCTATGGCGTTACAGCTCACAGCAACCTCCAGTTCTTAGGCTTAAGCGATTCTCTTGCCTCAGCCTCCCAAGTAGCTGGGACTACAGGTGCCCACCACAAGACCCGGCTATTTTTTGTTGCAGTTGTCATTGTTGGTTAGCTGGCCTGGGCTGGGTAAATCTGCCAGCTCCGGTGTATATGGCTGGTGCCATAACCACTGTGCTATAGGTGCCAAGCCTTCAAGGAAAAATTTTATATAGAGAAGAGACATTTTTATTTTTTTAAAATTAATGTAACAAATTTCTCTGTCATTAGAAATTACTGTGACATAGAGCTTAAATTACTTGGTTACTTTAGAAAATATAACTGAGGTGTGATATTGGGGATTTAAAAGAAATTCAATCAACATGTATACCAGTATGACCAGTTTTGAAAGGGAAATTCTGGTTCATCTAACTTTGTGCCATTTTATGTAATGTGGGAATATGTGAAGAATTGTTTTATGATGATGCTCCTAAAAGTTCTATAGTTTTTTTTTAATAGTAAGTGTTGACAAGAGTCTAAAAAGTTGAATAAACATTTTGATTGTTTCTTTGCAGGTTTAATATTTTTACATAAATGTGAAAATACACTTACCTGTTTTTAGGTAGTAGAAATGATCGTCAATGGTAACTATATTTAGGTTCTCTTTGAGTAAAGTGGATAGTGCGATATAGTAATTGATTATGTAGCATTTTCATAAAATTCCTTTTAATCAGTCTCACTATTATGTTTGTATATATATTTTTCTTCAAGTCTGTGTCTATATAAACAAACATGGAAACTGTGGCCCTTTCCTGGATCCAAGGAAAATCCAAGCTCTTCCTGACCACTTTGGCCCAGGCCCAGTGAATGTGGTTCTCCGTCGGACCGTGCAAGCCTGTGTGGATTGTGCCTTTCAGTCTAAGATTGTTTTTGGATTCCTTAAGCCAGATAATCGTGGAGGAGAAGTGATAACTGGTATGCTTATCCTTTATTCAGCTTTTTTTTTTTTTTTCAAATTTGAGTTTAGATTTCAAGAAGGCTAGGACTTTATTTTTTAACCAATCCCATGACAGATTAAGAAGGCTAGGATTTTATAATACGTAGATCATAGTGTTTATATTCTGTTCACTATAATATTGTAATATTTATTATATAGGCTTATAATAGTTATATGTTTATAGACTTTTAACCCTGGTTTGAAAAGTTTACTTTCAAAATAGACCAAACAATGCCAGAGTAATATTGTAAATCGAGGTCAAAGGTACAGATGTTTTCCTTTTCTTTTTTTTTTTTTTTTCTTTCTGTTTTTTGAGACAGTGTCTCAAGTGGTTGCCCTGGGTAAAGTGCTTGGCATTACAGCTCACAGCAACCTCAAACTCTTAGGCTTAAGCAGTTCTCTTCCCTCAGCCTCCCAAGTAGCTGGGACTACAGGCTCCAGCCAGAATGCCGGCCATTTTTTTTTTTTTTTTTTTTTTTCCTGTTGCAGTTGTCATTGTTTTACCTGGTCCAGGCCAGGTTCCAACCTGCCAGCCTCCGTGTATGTGGCGGGCACCCTATCCACTGAGCTACGGGCCTGCCAGTTTTCCTTTTCTTTGATGATTTAAGCTCACTAATACCTTAGTTGATAATATATTTTAATGTTTATAGAAAATAGACTGATCTATAAGAAACTATAAAAAAAAAAAGTGACTCAGGAAGTCATAATGAGATAAAGACGCAGGCGGGTTTTTTCTATGATAATGTGATCAGATACCATGACATTTGTATCCATGGAATGTTTGGAATAGAAGCAAGTATTATAAATCAATGAATTTCTGTTGTTTTTGTTAACATCGTGAGTATTTTTAAATGAGAATGTTTTTATCAATATAGGCTATTGTGTTTGAATGAGAGGAACCCTTTATAATTTAAGATTATTCCCTTGTGAATTACAAAAACCACAAATTAGATTTATAATACATTTCCTAAATTAATGGGAGTTTTTGTTAATGTTGTATTTCTTGTCTCTGTGAGATGACTCATGTCTCTCTTTTCCTCCGATAGCCTCTTTTGATGGGGAAACTCATTCTGTCCAGCTCCCTCCAGTGAATAGTGCATCATTTGCTCTTCGCTTTCTTGAGACCCTCTGCCACAGCATGGAGTGTGTTAACCTTTTGAGTAGCAAGCCTTTTAGCTCTTCCAAGCATCGTACTTCTACCCTTGTGGAGCAAGAGATTAAACAAGGTGAGAGAAAATGTAAATTTTTACACTCTACTTCTGTTTTACATGAGAATCTTGTGTCCTCCTTGAAGTAAACACTTTAGCCATAATGAACTAATTAGAAATGCATAATATGTATCAATGGCTGTTTTTGTTCATTGAAAGAGTGGGGAGGTAATTTCTTGTTGTATTCATAATATATGAGAACATCAAAGCCAGTGGGTTATGTTTGGCTTCTTTGTGACTAGCTCACAAAGTTACACATTTTCTATTGGATTAAGATGTGGCTTTAAAGTTATTGACCTTTATAATCTTAAAAAGTTAGCAAAGCATGTTAAATCCATTGGCTGTGAAGATGAAGATTTCGTTACAGTCATTTAGAGATGTGACAAATGAGTGACATGCATAAATTTAATGTTTAAGCCATGATTGCCTCTATTCCATAAGAACCCCCAATCTGCTGCCTATGTAAGAGGATAGGCTAGTCCTGTAGAACCAAAAGCAGGTTTCTTCTGATTGTTGAAGCTAGAAAACTCTTTGAACTTAAATGTTCTTTTTTATTTGGGAGAGATTTGTCCCTTTTTCATCTGATTCATGAAAGCTAACTGTGTTCCACTTACCATGGCAAGATTATGTGTGGATCTTTTAAGAGTGCCTGAAGTTCTCAGGCATTGTATCCCCATGGTTTTCCAGCCAGGGCATGCTGATTCTGGAAATACAGGGTATCATCACAGACTCTCTGTTTAAGTCTAGGTATTCTAATTTGCATTCCACTCAAATGTAAAGCTTGAGTACCATCTCTAGTTTCTTCTTAAGTTCCTTCTCTCTCTCTCTCTCTCTCTCTCTTTTTTTTTTTTTTTCTATTCCTCCACACCTTCCCTGATAGACCTTATCTCCTATACTTAAGTGAGATCTCTTATATTCATCTCTCCATTTTTTGGTCACTTATCTGCTTAAGAACTCTATTAAAGCATTCTTTGTTTTGGTAAAGAAGTCTCCTAACTGGAAACCTCTTTCCAGTTTCTCCTCTGGGGTAGCTGCCAAATGAAGTTTTTTAAAATAAAGTTATGATACTATGACATCTGTGTAAAAGTATACATGAGGAGGCAGTGGAATGGAAAGGGCACAGGTGTTGGAGTTGGTCAGACTTGGGTTCCAATGCTGACCTTATAATCTATATACTGAAAAGGCATGAAGCCTGATAGGCCTGAATTTTAATCCAAATCCTACTGTTAACTAGCTTTGTGCCCACAGACAAAGTACCAAGACTCTCTCTCAGTCTTAATTTCCTTATCTACAAAGTGAATACCTCTTAAGTTGTGAGATTAAAAGTAAGCTTGCAAAGCCTGGCATGAAATAGAAGCAATAAAAAAGGTAGCTGCCAGAGCTGAGTGGAAGAGGAAGGGTAAAAGTTCATGTTTTTGTATGCTGTTATATCCTTTTTTTCCTTCTTCTTAAAGAGGTGAGAGGTCATCAAAAATGGTAAGAAAATTGGAAAATGTGTAGAAGGGGAATGGCCACCCGTGTAGGAAGAGAGTTGTATGTGTATTTGATAGATTTTTTAAGAACATTTGGGGGGATGAGTTAAGAGAAGTTGAAAAATATAATTTTCTGATTTATTGCACTGAATATTAAGAGAACTAGTGATTTATATAACTCCAGTCTTTGAAAGATTTTACAGAAAATGTAATTCTTTTCAAATTGAACACAGAATGTTTGAATTTTCAGGTTAACCAAATAACTGGAATAGACAAGTACTTGAAAAAATACACTGAGTAAATAATATTATTATAAATTATTTTAAGGTTTTATTAGTTTTCTCTCATGGAAAGCTTAGCTATTTGAAAATGGTTTTGAACGGGAACATTTATGTTTTTCTTAAGTCAGTTTATAGTTAAAGAAATTACTTATAAATGTGAAGTTGATTCTTACTAAGATTTCATATCTAGTATTCCATTTATTTTTCATCTTTTGAATAAGTGTCTAAAAATATTAAGGCACAATGCTCTTAGGAGACTTCAGTTCTGACAAATTCAGGTTTTCATATCTAGCAATAGTCATTTTTAAGGTAAAATTACTGAAGTATAACATACATACAGAAAAATGTATGTAGAATACAATACAACGTGATTAGTTTTCCCAAAGTGAACAAACACACTTTTGTAACGAGATTCTGGTTGAAAAAGTAAACATTAACAGTACTCTAGAAGCAATCTTAATGTGTCAAACACCCTTCTTCATACACTACTACTCATTTCCCAAAAGGATAACTGCTATCCTGACTTCTAGTGCCATATATTAATTTTTGCCTGGTTTTGAACTTTATAAAAAAAATTATATAGCATATACTCTTTTGTTCTAGTGCTTTTTTTGCTCAACATTTTTGTTTGTAAGATTTATCTGTATTGTTGCAGGTAGTCAGATCATTCATTCTCATTGCTGTATTGTATAAACATGGGATATTCTATGTTTAAGTAAACATTGTATTGTATAAACGTGCCACTATGGTATGGAGCCATTTAGGTGCTTTCTGTTGTGTTCCCTAATAAGTAGTATTACTGTGAACGTTCTAGTATGTGTATTTCGGTGAAATAGTATGCCTTTCTGTTCTTTATTTAGGAGTAGAATTGCTAGGTCATAGGACATACATAAGTTCAGCTTTAGCAGATACTGCCATACAGTTTTTGTCCAAAGTGATTGCCTCAATTTTCTCTCCTATTAACCATCTGCTTCTTTGTTTAATAGATTCTAATTCTTGGGTGAAGTTTTTTAATTCTTTGATCTTTTCTGCCCATTTTTCTTGTTTTCTTGAATATATTGATCAAAATTATATAGTTCTTGTTGCTGACACCAGTAGTTTTTCTTTCAATTATTTGTTATATGGTCTTCTTTGCATGTCTATTTTTTTGTCAGTTGAACATTATGTATAAAAGATGTGCAGAGGCTCCAGATTTCTACCTGAGAGGGTTTCCTCTTTTCTCTTTTATGCAAAAAGAGGGAGGGCTCATTCCGATCAGTGATTAAGCTGCATTGGGGCTGAATGGCAGTGTTAATAAGACTCAGTTTATCTCTGGTTCTTTCCTATTCTTTAGGTATTACCCTCCCAGGCTTTTGATTGAGAGCCTGGTAATTCTCTGACTTCTTACCTCTGAAAGCAAACTGTACTTTTTTTTTTTTTTTTTTTTTTTTTTAAGAGTTTAAGTCTTGCTCTGTCACCTAGGCTGTAGTGCAGCGGCACTATCATAGCTTTCTGTAGCCTTGAACTCCTGGACTCAGGCTGTTCTCCCAGAAATTGTACTTTCGTCCTTCAGAGGTTTGCAGCTAAATCTTTTTTTTTTTTTTTTTTTCTGCTTGGCAGAGCCCTCTGCCTGAATCTCATCCTATTTTCATTGCAGGTGCCAAGAATCAGCAGGGAAAAACATTTGATGAAATCTTCATTTTAAACTACAATGGTTTTTCCCTCTCTGGAATTTGAATTTGTTAGTTCCTGTGACTGCTATACCTTTAGGATGCATTTCTTATAATAACTATTGAGCTATAATTCACATGCCATAATTACATCCTTTTGAAGTATGCAGTTCAGTGGTTTTTAGTATATTCACAATCATCACCACTATCTAATTCCAGAACATTGTCATCACCCCAAGAGGAAGTCCCATACTCATTAACCGTCATTCTCCAATCTCTTCCCCTCAGCCTCTGGAAACTATTAATCTACTTTCTGTCTTTATGAATACCTATTCTGAACACTTTATATTAATGGAATCATACAATATGTACTGTTTTGTGTGTGGCTTCTTTTATTTAACATAATGTTTTCAAGGCTCATCTATGTGGTAGCATGTATCATTACTCCTTTTTATGGCTAAATACTTTATTGTATGGATATCTCACAATTTGTTTATCCATTCATCAATTGTTGTATTTTTAGATCATTTCCACTTTTTGGCTATTAGGAATACTACTGCAGTGAACATTTGTGTACAACTGTTTGTGTAGATACATGTTCTCTGTTCTTTTGGGTATAAACACAGGAGTAGAATTTCTGGGTCATACATGTAGATCAGTGTGTAAGTTTTGAGATAGCGTTATGGTCCATTATTTCACTTTCAAGAAACACAGTTGACAGCATCCTTTCTGATTCAACCCATGTAAGTTTCAACATGCTTGACTTATTGATGTTGCTGGAAGGGCTTTATTTGTTTCTGTCCCCCTGGCTATTATATTTCTTGGTTTTTGTGTGTCTCAAAACTTTGGTAATTACCCACATAGTTAATTTGGTGTTTACCTTGTTGAGAAACCAACAGACTTTTCCAAAGAGGCTGTACTATTATATTTTACATTCCCATCTATAGTGTATGAGGGTTCCGATTTGTTTATATCCTTGTCAGCACTTACTATTGCCCATCTTCATTATAGCCATCCTAGTGGGTATGAAATAGAATCTCATTATGATTTGATTTGCATTTCCCTAAGGGCTGATGTTTAGCATCTTTTCTTACATTTATTGGCCATCCATGTATCTTCTTTGACCAGTCTATGGCCATACTACCCTGAATGTGCAAAACTGGGTTGGGACTGGTTAATATTGGATGGCACCTACTGGATATAGTAGGTGCTTGTAGGCTTAAAAAATAATCCTTTGCTCATTTTTAATTGGGTTGTCTTTTTATTGTTGAATTGTAAGAGTTCTTTTTGTATTTTAGATACAAGTCTCATATCAGATACATGCCTTGCATATACCTGTATTTTATCCCATTCTTTGGGCTGTCTTGTCACTTTCTTAATGGTGTTCTTTCAAGCACAAAAATTTTTAATTTGTATGAAATTCAATTTTTTTCTTTTATTACTTTTTCTTTTACTGTCATATCTAAACAACCATTGTCTACATATTTACAAAGATTTGCTCCTATATTTTCTCTGAAGAATTTTATAGTTTATCTTTTACACTTAGGTCATCGATCCATTTTAAGTTAATTTTTGTATATTTTGTGAAGTCAGGGTCCAATTTCATTCTTTTTATTTATTTATTTATTCATTTATTTATTTTTTATTAAATCATAGCTTAGGTACATTGGTATGACCATGGGGCATCATACACTAGTTTCACAAACCGGTTGACACATTTACTTAGTAAATGTAGAATGTAAATGTCTCAACACAATAACTGTGAAATTGCCAGGAAGGCTATGTTAACCAGTGTGATATAAATGTGTCAATTTCATTCTTTTGTATGTGAACATCCAATTGTTCCAGCACCATTTATTGACAAACTACTCTTTACTTATTGACTTGTTTTAGCATCCTTGTTAAAAATCAATTGACTATAAATATATTAATTTATTTCTAGACTCTCAATTCTGTTTTATTGATCTATATGTCTATTGTGATAGGCTTGATTACTGTAGCTTTTTGTAGTAAGTTTTGTCATTGGGAAGTGTGAGTACTCCAACTTGGTTCTTGTTTTTCAAGAATATTTTTGTCTATTTTGGGTCTCCTGCATTTCCCTATGAATTTTAGGGTCAGCTCATCAATTTCTGCAAAGAAGCCAACTCAGATTTTTTAATAGGGATTATGTTGAATCTAGATCAATTTGAGAAGTATTGCCAGCTTTAACAGTATTAAGTCTTCCAGTCGATGAACATGGGCTGTCTTTCCATTTATTTAGGTCCTTATTTCAAACATGTCTTAAAGTTTTCAGAGAACACATCTTGTACTTTTTTCAATAAATTTGTCCCTAAACATTTTACTCCATTTCATACTCTTGTAAATGGAATTATTTTCTTAATATCAGTTTTGAATTATTCATTGCAAGTGTATAGAAATATGATTGGCTTTTTATATTGATTTTATATTCTGCAATCTTGCTGAATTCATTTATTCTCATAGTTGTGAATTCCTTATGATTATCTAAATATAAATTCCTGTCATCTGTGAATAGAAATGGTTTTTTCCCTTCCAATCTGGGTACCTTTTATTTATTTTTTCTACCAGTTACCATGTCTAAATACTAGACACTCTAGTACAGGTTGAGTAGAAGTGATGAGAGTGGGTATCCTTGTCTTGTTCCTGATCTTAATTAGGGGAGAAGTTTTTAATCTTTTACCATTAAGCATTGTATTAGCTGTGTGTTTTTCAAGTATGCCCTTTTTCAGGTCTGCTCTTAGCTTGTTGAGAATTTTTATTATGAAAGGGTGTTTAGTTTTGTTCACATGCTTTTTTCTATGTCTATTGAGATGATTGTGTGATTTTTGGTCCTTTATTCGTTTAATACAGCATATTATATTAATGTTTCATATCTTGAACCAACCTTACATCCCTGGGATAAGTCCCACCTGATAATGGTGTATGATCCTTTCCATGTGTGATTGGATTCAATTTGCTAGTGTTTTGTTGAGGATTGTTTTCATATGCATTCATAAGGGATAATGATCTGTAATTTTCTTTCTTGTAATGTCTTTTGTTTGGCTTTAGCATCAGGGTAATATATTGGCTTCACAGACTATATTTGGAAATGTTCTCTTCTGGTTTTTAAATGGTTTTACAAAGGATTGGTGCTAATTCTTTTTAGATGTTTGGTCGAATTTACCAGTAACATCATCTGGGTCTGGGCTTTACTTTGTAAGTTTTAAAGATTACTTATTTGGTAATTTTACTTAATTTAGATCTATTCAGGTTTTCCAGTTCTTCCTCTGTCAGTTTCAGTAGTTTGCATATTTCTAGGAATTTTTCAGTTTTATCTACATTATCCAATTTGTTGGCATACAGTTGTTCTTAGTATTCTCTTATATTTCTATTTATTTGTGTAAGGTATGTAGTGATGTCTCTACTTTCATTTCTGATTTTAGTAATTTGATTCTTCTATGTTATTTTCTTGGTCAATGTAACTAAAGCTTTGTAAGTTTCATTGATCTTTTCAAAGAACCAACTTTTGGTTTCATTGATTTTTCTCTATTATCTTTCTGTTTTCTATTTTATTTCTCCATTCATTTTTATTATGTCTTCCTTCTGCTGACTATGATTTATTTTGCTCTTCTTTCCTAGTTTCTTAAGGTAGAAGGTTTAGATTACTGATTTTGAGAGCTTTCTTCTTTGTAACATAGGTGTTTAAAGCAATAAATTTTCCCTTAAGCACAGATTTTAACTGCATTCTGTAAGTTCTGTGTTGTGTTTTCATTCATTTCAGAGTATTTTTTTAAATTTCATTTTTAATTTCTTTTACCCATTGTTTACTTAGGAGTATATTGTTTAATTTCAACTTATTTGTTAAATTTCCAGATTTGTTTGTTACTCTTAATTTTTTTTCCATTGTTATTGAGGAACATACTTTGTATGGTTTCAATACTTATAAATATATTAAGACTTAATTTATGGCCCCAAACATACGGTCTTTCTTCTAGAATGTTCCATATGCACTTGAGAAGAATATATTTTCTGCTCTTGTTGGGTGGAGGGTTCTAAAGATACATGTGAGATCTAGTTGGTTAGTAGTGCTGTTCAGTTCTTTTATGACTTTGTTGATCTTTTATCTACTTGTTTTATCCATTGTTAAAAGTGGGGTAGTGTGGTCTTACCATTATTGTTGAAATGCCTATTTTTCCTTTCAATTCTGTTAGTTTTTTTGCTTCATATATTTGGAGTTATGTTGTTAGGTGAATGTATACATTAGAACCCCCACAATTAACCCCTCCTTAAGTTGACCTAATTTTTACAGAAGGGATATACACCACATGTATGTGTCAGTACCGTAGACTTAGTTCTTTATGTTGACTACTTCCATATGTCGACCAGTTTGTTACAGTCCCTCGATGGACCAACACTGGGTGGTCAACTTACAGGGGTTCTACTGTATTTATAATTGTTAAACCTTCTTAATTGATTGACCCTTTTGACATTATAATAGTTCCTTTTTCTCCAGTAACACATTTTATCTTAAAATATATTTAGTCTGATATTAGTGCAGCCATTCTAGTTTCTTTTGGGGAAGGTATAATTTTAGATAGTCTGTTTTTTCCAACCTTTTACCTTCAACCTATTTACGTATTTGAATCCAAAGTGTACCTCTTATAATTGTGTAATTGGATCATGTTTTTTCAATCTATTCTGCCAATTTTTGATTGGAGTGTTTATTTCATTTGTATTTACTATAATTACTAATAAGGTAGAATTTATATCTCCCATTTTGGTATTTTCTGTATGTCTCATATCTTTTTCATCTTTCATTCCTTTATTACTGCTTTCTTTTGTATTAAATGAATATTTCTTATATATCATTTTATTTCTTCCAAAGTTCCTTTTACTATATTTTTCAAATTATTTTCTTAATAATTGCCCTGGGGATTAGTTAACATCTCAATCTAGTTTGGTTATAACCAACTTAATAATATACAAAAATTTTGCTTTAGTATAGTACTGTTCCCTCCCTTCTTCTTTGTGCTATTATTGTCACACAAATTAGATCTTTGTACATAGTTTTATAATTATTTTTTCATGTAGTTGTCTTTTAAATTAGAAAGGAGATGAAGAATGTTACAGAAACATTTACTGGATCTCTTCATTTTTGTCATGTGGGTTTGAGTTACTGTCTAGTTTTCCTTTCATTTCAACCTGAAGAATTGCTTTATTATTTCTTTTTTTTTTTTTTTACTTACTATATTTCTTTTTTTTTTTTTTTATTAAATCATAGCTGTGTACATTGATATGATCATGGGGCATCATACACTAGCTTCATACACTGTTTGACACATTTTCATCACACTGGTCAACATAGCCTTCCTGGCATTCTCCCAGTTATTGTGCCAAGACATCTACATTCCACATCTACCAAGTTTCACATATACCCTTGTAAGATGCACCGCACGTGTAATCCCACCAATCAACCTCCCCTCTCCCTCCCCTCCCTTTCTCCCTTCCCTTTATTCTTAGGTTGTAAATGGGTCATAGCTTTCATGTGAAAGCCCTAAATTAGTTTCATAGTAGGGCTGAGTACATTGGGTACTTTTTCTTCCATTCTTGAGATACTTTACTAAGAAGGATATGTTCCAGCTCCATCCATGTAAACATGAAAGAGGTAAAGTCTCCTTCTTTCTTTAAGGATGTATAATATTGTTATTTCTTCTTTCTTTAAGGCTGCATAATACTGTCCTTTCTTATAGGACAGCTCTGCTATTGAATTCTATTCCTGTTTATTTGGATATTTCTTATTTTTTCCTTCAGTTTTTTAATTCTTTATTAAGTCGTAACTGTGTACATTAATGCATTTATGGGGTACATTGTGCTGATTTGATATACAATGTGGAATGCTTACATTTAACTGATTAACATAACCATCTCCTCGCTTACTTATTTGTTCTGGTAAGACATTTATACTCGATTCTTTTTTTTTTTTTTTTTTTTTTTTTAAGACAGAGCCTCAAGCTATCACTCTGGGTAGATAGAGTGCTGTGGCATCACAGCTCATAGCAACCTCCAACTCCTGGGCTCAAGCAATTCTCCTGCCTCCACCTCCCAAGTAGCTGGGACTATAGGCACTTGCCACAATGCCTGGCTATTTTTTGGTTGCAGCCATCATTGTTTGGCGGGCCCGGGCTGGATTCGAACCTGCCAGCTCAGGTGTATGTGGCTGGAGCCTTAGCAGCTTGAGCCACAGCGCGGAGCCTATACTCTATTCTTAATAGTTTTGAAATGTATAATTATCTTTGCTGGATATAGAACTCCTTCTTTGACAGTCTTTTTGTTTCAGCACTTTGAATATCAACCCATTTCCTTTTGGCCCTTGTAGTTTGTGAGAAGTCAGCTACTAATCTTACTGAGAATCCCTTGTATATGATGATTTGCTTTTCTCTTGCTGATTTCAAGATTCTCTTTTGCTTTTGACAATTTATGTTGTTTTCTGGATATGAATCTCTTTGTGTTTATCCTATTTGGGAAATTGATCTTTTTAGATGTGTTAATTAATGTTTTCCATCAAATTTGGAGAACTTTTTGGCCTTTTTTTTTTTTTTTTTTCCAAATATTCTTTCTGCGCTGGCTCATACCTGTAATCCTAGTGCTCTGGAAGGCCAGAGCTGGAGGAACCCTTGAGCTCAGGAATTCAAGACCAACCTGGGCAAGAGTGAGACCCTGTCTCTACTAAAAATAGAAAAAAATTAGCCAGGTGTTGTGGTGGGTGCCTATAGTCTCAGCTACTCAAGAGATTAAGGCAGGAGGATTGCTCAAGTTCAGGAGTTGAGAGGCTGCATGAGCTAGGCAGATGGCACAGCACTCTACCCAGGGTGACAGAGTGGGATTCTGTCTCAAAAAAAAAAAAAAAAAATACTTTTTCTACCCCTTTCTCTTCTCTTCTCTTCTGAGATTCTCCCATTTTGTTTGTAATACTTTTTCTGCTCTCTTCTTTCTCTTTTCTTCTGAGAGTTTCCCATTTTGTGTGTTTTGATATGCTCAGTGGTGTCCCACAGGTCTATGAGAGTATATATTTTTTTCCTCATTCTTTTTTCATTCTGATCCTCAGACTATAATCTCAATTGATCTTTAAATTTGTTGATTCTTTGTTCTGCCAGTTCAGATCTGCTAATGAGTCCCTCTAGTGATTTTTCATTTCATTTATTATATTTTCAACTCCCCAATTTCTATTTCGTTCTGTTTTATAATTTGTCGCTTTATTGTCTCTATTTTGTGAATAATTGTTCTTATACTTTCCTTTAGTACTTCAGACATGATTTTAATTTTTTAGTTCTTCAAAGAACATATTTATAATAACTGATTTTAAGTCTTTGTCTAGTAAGTTCAATGTCTGGGCTTCCTCAGAGACAGTTTCTATTGACTAATTTTTTCCCTCTGTGTATGGGCCAAACTTTTCCTGTTCCTTTATATGTCTCATTTTCTGTTGTTGAAAAATGAACATTCCTAAATTACATAGTATGGCAGCCCTGGAAATAAGATTCCTTCCTCCTTTGTAGGAGCAGATTTTCCTGAACTAATTCTATAAAGTCTATAATTTATATTTTTTGTCATATATGACCATTGAAGTCTGTTTTGTTAGCTTAATGTGGTCAGCTAATGATTGGATAGGGATTTCCTTAAATGCCTAGAGTCAGTATGTCTCCCAGCCTTGGCCAAGGGATTCTCTGTATGTACTGGAACATAACTCCAACACTTCCAACTTCAAGGTACTTTGTAATTTTGCTTTGCACAGAGCCTCAAACTCAGCTATGGATAAAAGATTAAGAGCCTTCTCAGGTCTTACCTGAACATGCATGCATATAGTCCTGCAGGTGCACATGACATTTTAGATTCCAGGGAATATGTTAGTACTTTTCAAAGTTTTCTAATGGAAATCTTATTACTTAACTCTTCCTTATAAGCTCTTTGATCAACCTCTTGTTAGCCCTAACTGGTAATGGTGTCTCAGGCAGCTGTGAAGTTAAATAGGTGCCAGCATCCCCCAACCCTACCCCATCACGTGTCCTGGAGAAGGGAGTTTTTACACAGAGCAAGGTCTGATTCATCAAAGACAAACTCTGGGAAGGAGCTTTTCTGTAAACTGTTAAGACTGGTCAAATAATGACAGTTCTTTGAGGATGGGGCTTTTACAGAGCTCTAATACCATTGCACACTCCTTCTCCAGTGACTGCTAGGCTGCTGATTTTCATACCTACTGTAATTGTGAAGCTATTGGTTTTCAAGGCTGTTGTGAAAATCTGATGAAGAGGATCATATTAGGACAAGTTAAAATGCCACAGAATTTGCTGTTCTTTCTGAGATTCCGTTATTTTTCTTGAGTAAATGCTGTTTGGATTGTGGCATGCTTTTAATTAATTTTCAGAGTTTTCCAAAAGTGAATTTTGACAATTTCTTCGATGTTTTTGTGAAGGAGTAGATTTTCAAATGTCTTGCATCAATTATCTTGAAAGTGCCCCTTTAATGACTTTTAAAGTATTTTGTAAATTACCTGGCTTTTCCTACTTATCTCTGTAGGAACACTTTCCTACCTTAGCTTACTGCAAAAGTCAGTAGTTAATTTTATGTTTGTTTCAGCCCTAGATAGTAGAGCATACAGCAGTGTCCTAAACTTTTCATAAAGAAAGCACTAGTATATTACTAATAAAAGATATGTAAAGACTTTTTCTAATATTTCTAATATTTTGAAGAAACAAATATCTATGGAAAAATATACCATAGCACTAGCATTTTCCGTATCATTAAGTAAATACAAAAACCAATTGTTTCTTTCCTTAGAATTTAAACATCTTAATTATAGAAACATGTCATACATCATATGTGTTGCCTGTTGGTTTTATAGTCCATGATTAAAAATAAAACTCAAGTAGTAAGAGCTTGAGTATATAATTCGTTATGACATAACCTTTATTTTAAAAAAAAATAAAAAACAGAAAAACAGGATATTTCAGAAAGTGAAGGCATCAAAGGATCTCCTGAACAACCTCTGCCTTGTGTTCCTTCCTCTCCTGTGTTTTCCAAATCACCGATGTATGCATTACAAGGTAAATGGCATTTATATGTTCCAGGGTTGGGAAGAAAAGTTCTTCTACTGCCATGTATATTTGTATTCAGTCAGTTACTAGATTGCTGAAGGTTGCTCATCATATGATTTCAGTGCCCCCAGCCAAAATTTTGAACCAGATGAAGTTTGACTTTGGTACTTCATCTTTGCAATCTTTCCTCCCTTTTGAGGTTTATTATCAGACTTTTTAGATTTCTATCATACCTTATTTGTCCTTTTAGTTGGAGGTTAAACCAAGATAATGTTGATACTTAGGATGTAATAGGTAATTCAAATTGTAATCATTTTCACAATCATGCTTTAAAGAGTGATCCTTTAGGTAGAATAACATTTGGTTGAATTATAAGTTAAGCAATAGGGTTATAGGCATAGCCCTAGCCCAAGATAATTGTCTACAAAATGGAGTATTCATTATACCCTGTCTTTTTAACTTTTGTTAAGTCTTAAGTCCTCTAGCTCATGGAAACAATTTTTCCAACCCTTTTTAGACACACTATAATGGATTGCCTCACTGTCTTCTGAAGTATTTAGAGATATCTGATGTTCTAGAGTAAAACTTGGACATACTCCTCCTGGAAATGCTTTTAACCCTTGAATATTATTTCAGTGGAAATATTTAATAGGATGAAAGAAACACATTATTTGTGAACAGTCAGATAATTGACAAATTATTGATGAAGTTACAGTAAGCAAATTATTTAGAAACAAGTGTTTCATACTGATAGGAAAATTATTGAGTATATAATTCCTTATAACAACTTTTTTTTTTTAAAGAAACAGTAAAAGAGGATATATTGGAAAAGAAAAGCATCAAACGATCTCCTGAAGAACCTCTATCTTGTGTTGTTCCTCTCTCTCCTAAGTTTCCCAAACCACTGATGGATACATTTAAAGGTAAATTTACATGTCCCAGGATTGGAAAGAAAAGTTCTTCTACTGTCACATACATATACTCTTGGGATGGTAGTATTAGGGGTGGGGAGACATATTTGCCCAAACAAGTTTGGCAGTTAGGCTGCTACTTTGGCAGCTTTGTTGAGTACGTTATTCCTTTCAGAAGTGTACAGCTGTCATTTCTCCTCAGATAAAAAATAATCACAACAACCTTTTTAATTCAGTTTTGTATCGCTAGAAACTGGTAGAAAGAAAAATAGAAAAACCTAGTGAAAGTGTTAACTGCCCAGCTAGTAAGCAAATGTTAGGAACCAACAGTATGATCATATTATAACAAATCATCGTGAAGAAATGCCTTCCTAAAAATGAATGCTTTAGTGAGGTGTTTACAGCTTTGGTAGCAAGACTGGCAAGGGATAGTAAGTTACTATGAAAAATCTAGGTGATTTCATAGAATCAATGTGTCCATTGGTATAAATGCCAAGGAAAGGATGCCCCATGTTCTTGGTGTTAGATGTTTGTGGTTCAGTATAGCATCAGTTAAGTGAACTGTTGTTAGGGATGAGATTTTCGACCTTTTCATAGTATGTGAGCTGTAAATCTATTGAAGATAACCTTTGTTTCTTTCCCTGTAGAAGAAGAAATACATCCTGAGGGAGATGGCATGCTAAAAGAGGAAAAGCTTTCTGAAGATTCTGATAATTTGTCAACACATTCAGAAAGTGCCTTGAGTCTTGCCCATGGAAATATTATTCATGCTACTACAGTCTCCAGAGATAATTCTCAAAATATGCCAGGCATCTCAAGTTCACCACTAGGGGGGAGCACATCATTCACCAAATTACAAATCCACAAGAAAAACGAAGGTATATTTAAAAACAGCGATTCTCAACCATTATTTTTGTCTTTCCCCTTGAGGTTTGCATACCCAACAAATTCCCTGAGAGTGTATCACATTGGAGAAAGTGTCCAAATAGGGGAGGACAGGTCCTGCCTTTCACTTCACTGTCAGAGGGATGCTCCAGTCCTCATGGCATCACAGAACTCTCTCTGAGGATCTGGATCATCAACCATGTCTCTGATATATCGAGACTTTTCAGATTATCTCAAATTAGTGGTTCTATAATTTACCATTTCCTTGGTACTACCTGAACTCAAAAACTTCCCATGATTTTGGGGACTGGAAAGACACACTCCTCCCTCTTTCTGGTGTATCTTCTGTTTTTCTATTGAGACCTTTCCTGGCCCCAGCCTGTGTGTGGTCCCTAGATCTGGGCTCTGATGTACTGTTGCTACAGCCACACCATTTCCACATTGTCCACATCCTTAGACCCACCAAGAAGACGGGGCACGCATAAACAGGGCAGTATCCTGTTGCCATTTGGAAAGAGGCAGACCAGTCTTCCATATGTAAAATATGTATTGCAAACAGGGCTAATACCCTGTGCCGTTTTAAGGATTAAGGATGAAGAAGAGTGAGGGTGGGAATAAGTACTTTGTCCTTTTTCTCCAAGTAGTCATCTAGGCAAGGTTGAGGGGTGAAGGAATTGAGAACCAAATTATTTTGCTTTATATCACGGATGTCATCTTTGGTCAACCATGCTATGCACATGCTGTGACACAATTAATGTTATCTCATCCTCCACCCCTCTTTATAGAATTGTCTCTGTTTTTAGAATGACATTGTTTGCAGAAAATCTAAAGAAAGGTGCTTATTCCATAAGGGGTAGTACACCCTGAATTCTTAAGTATTTTCACAAAATAATGACCTTTTAAAGGCAGGTCTTCTTAGTAAAAATAAAAAGCTCTACAAGTTTATTTCTGATGCTGAACATCTTACTTTCCAATGTTTGCCTAATCATGTTCACGCCAAAATAGCCTAGTTTTGGGCTTCAGAAGGCTATTTAGGAATGGGAAGACTAGTAGTAATAAAATTACTACTAATTTACTCAATTGGTAATAGAAATGGTAACTTAGTGGTACCAATGGTATTACATGAGAATAGAAATCGTAATTTTCATTACTGTCTGACATTATGTACCAGGCACATTATATGGCCTCATATATTATATCATTATAACAATTCCTTGAAATGTAGATGCTGGTAAACATTTGTAGGTGAGAAACCTGAAGTCATTTGGCTAAGGTCCTTCAGCTAGAAAGTGGCTGGGCCAGTCCTTGAACCCAGGTACTCTGGCTCTAGGACCGTACTCTTAACTCCTGTGCAACCTGCATCTCCAGAGTATAGGTAAATATTTCACTTGAAAACTGTCTAGAGCAGGGGTGTCCAACCTGGGGTCCACAGGCCACATGCTGATTTTGTGAGGCTTTTTTTTTTTTTTTTTTTTTTTTTTTTTTTTTTTTTTATTTTTTATTTTTTTTTTGGTATAAGAAAAAAAATTAACCGCCCAAATTTTTTTTTGGAAAAAACAGTTTTTTTTTTTTTTTTTTTTTATTTTTTAAAAAC
>CAUYPK010163981.1:0-26302 GCA_963574355.1 Loris lydekkerianus
GTCCACAGGGGATTTTCTAGAATTTCTTTTCTTCTCTTTTCTAGATCTTCTTGGAGTGTTTTGATCTTGTTTTGCACGATCTCAGATCTGTTGGCATAAAAGTAGCACTTCTCCTGTAAAAATAAACAGATGCCTCCCTTAAAAACCATTTGTCTTCTAATCATCATTTTACACAGTTATTTTTAAATAACTTCTTATCTTTTTTGATATTTTTGGCAGAAAAAAGCATATATTCAACTTCATGTATACCCTCTTTCAGGTCAGGGTTCTCTTTTCTCAGTCTGTTTACAACTTGAGTGAAGCTTAGCTATCCTTGGGGTACGATATAAGTAAGCAAACACAATTCAAATAAAACAGAATTACCTGCAAGAAATAACTGTTCTAGTACTAGCAACAAATAGCTCAACCCCAAGTTTGGCCCAGCCTCAAATGCTTATTTTTGATGTTTCTTTCTCAACAAATTTGTGCAAATAGCCATAGGGTTGTCTTAGTATATCGGTATCACTGTAACAAAATGCCAAAAAAAAATAAAAAAATAAAAAAAAACAGAAATATATTTCCCATAGTTATAGAGTCTAGGAAGTCTAAGATCATGGTGCTGTCAGATTTGTTGTGGTGAGGGACCACTGCCTGGCCCATAGATGGCGCCTTCTCCCCGTATCCTGACATGGCAGAAAGGGACAAGAGGCCTTTGGGGGCCCTCTTTTATAAGGGCAATAATTCCATTCAGATTAGTGCCTAATTTGGACTAATTCCTAATCATCTCCCCTAAAGCTCCGCTACCTCATACAGTCACCTTAAGGGTTAAGATTTCAATAGTGGAGGAGACACAAACATTCAAATGACAGCAATGATAAAGATTGAGGGTTCTCCGAGGACAATAATCTACACAACCATTGTTCTTTGCACCATTGCTCCAGACTCAGACACCTGTTCAGACAGGAAACTCGAGCATCACTCTATTCCAGGCATCCTCAAACTGCGGCCCATGGGCCACATGAAGCAGTGTGAATTATATTTGTTCCTGTTTTGTTTTTTACTTCAAAATAAGATATGTGCAGTGTGCATAGGAATTTGTTCATAGTTGTTGTTTTTTTAAACTATAGTCCGGCCCTCCAATGGTCTGAGGAACAGTAAATTGGCCCCCTGTTTAAAAAGTTTGAGGACACCTGCTCTATTCCTTGTCACCTGTGTTCATTCCTCAGCACTCAGCAATCTCTCTTACCAATAATTCTCAGATCACTCCAGACAGATAACCTTAGGTGACACCGAGGACCAGGGGAGCATTGCAGATAGTACCTACTACTCCAGCGACCTTGTTTACATGCAGCTCCTACTTGGTAAAAGACCCCTGTCTGGCCACAGGGCTCTGCAGGCCATCCAGAGTAAGGCAAGCATAATGCTTTACCCTATAATAATTGCTACACTTTGAGCTTATGAAATCAATATAAGAAAGAAAATTCTTCTTTCTTCCATGGTTTCCCATTAAAACAAAACAAAACAAACCCCAAAACCCTGAACTCTGTTGCTTTGTTTCCTGACACATTTATAGTGAAAGGGAAGGAGAGAAATAGATCCCAGAGATCAGCAGATAATCCTGTGGATCACTCTTCAAATCCAGTTGCTTAGAAAACATCCATATTCTTTCTACTGAATATGAAAATACCATAACCTCCCCTGCTTTTAAATTAAACGATATTTCTTTGTGTGTATGTTTCTTACAACTGAAATAATCTCAACTCACATGTGAAGGGTAGGATGCCGGGAACAATGTCAAGCATAAGAATTTGAAACTCTGTGAAGTAGGGCCAACTGGAGATTTTCCTGTGAGTTGTGAGGTGGGAGGTGATGGTGATAACCGAAGAGGGTAATAGAGTACAAGTGTAACAGAGTGAAAGGGAACCCAAAACTCAGATGTTATTCTAAGTAGAGGTATGTCAAGCCGTTTCCAGAGCTCTAAGCATCAGAAGAACTGTAGATGCCCCAGACAGAGAGGAAGTAAATAATCAGAGATGTGAGGCAGCAAGTGTCAGAGATGTGACCGTTGGGGAATCAGATACTATATAATGACTTGGCACAAGAAAATGAGCCATGGTTGGTTAGAAGTTAGTGAACAGAATCCTATCCTAAAAAACCCAAGTAGAAGAACCAACTGACACGGATTCCTTTAGCCATTATATTCCTTTTGTGATTGCTCCTAGAATCTGGGACAAAACTGAGCCAGCTGCAAGGACAGGTATGCATAGCTTTGACCATTCTCCTCCCCACAACCACTTCAATTATCAATCTCTCTTAGCGGTTTCGATTTTACATGAGATGGCTGAGCTTTATCATTTGCAATTTCTCCTTAACTGGGACGAGGCTCTTTCTACCCTGTCAATTCCCAACTTCCAAATAAGTTGAGTTCCAAATATTTCTTTGTGTGGTCTGAGAAAGCAATTTTTCAAAATGCCTATGTGTTTAGTAGATTTGGGGGCTAATCTGAAAGTTCAACAACAAAGGAAACTGTTATAGGAAACTGCTCTGAGTTGAGACTCAGGACTCCAAGTACATATCTTCCCATCACAGTTTGGGAAGCCATGGCACTTAGAGAACATAGCAAGATCAAGCAAGTCCCTTCCCTACTTTAGATCTCTGATAGCCAACAGAAAGGAAACATGGAATATTCAGGTCATCTAGAACTGTGTAACAAATTTTATGATTCTTAATATAAAAAACATTTTACAGTATAATCCTGGGAGTCAAAAATATGGGTATAGTGCTGCTGAGTAATTCTTCTACTCATGTGAAGTTTACTGGGGTCACTTGTGCCCAGTAGCCTGGTTCCTTAAGTCATAGAGGAACAAAGAGGGCTTCACTCCCATGCCTGAAGGCTCTGCAATACTGACCACAAAGCTGGACCAAGCTGCGTTCCTCTCCATATAGTCTCAGAGCCTTTTTCTATGGTGTTTCCAGTAGGATGGTTGGACTTCTCACACAACAACTCAGGACTCCAAAAGAATAAGGCAGAAGCTGCTTGTCCTCTCAAATGTGAAGCCCAGATGGGTAGTCTGGTAGAAGCCCATGGCTTCTATCATATTTTATTAGTCAAATTGATAAAGCCCAAATTCAAAAGAAGAAGAAATAGACATTCACCTCCCTATGAGAAGAGTATCAAAGAATCTTCAGACTTTTTTTATTATTATTAAATCATAGCTGTGTACATTAATGCAATCATGGGGCACCATGCACTGGTTTTATATACAATTTGAAATATTTTTATCAAACTGGTTAACATAGTCTTCCTGGCATTTCCTTAGTTATTGTGTTAAGACATTTATATTCTACATTTAGTAAGTTTTACATGTACCCTAGTAAGATGCACCATAGTACCAATTACCCTCCCTCCACCCATCCTCCCCCCTCCCCTCCCCTTACTTTCCCCTTTCCCCATATTCTTATGTTATAATTGGGTTATAGCTAAAATGAAAGCTATAAATTAGTTTCATAGTAGGACTGAGTACATTGGATACTTTTTCTTCCATTCTTGAGATACGTTGCTAAGAAGAATATGTTCTAGCTCCATCTATGTAAACATGGAAGAGGTAAAGTCTCCATCTTTCTTTAAGATTGCATAATATTCCATGGTGTACATGTACCCCAATTTATTAATCCATTCATGGGTCGATGGGCACTTGGGCTTCTTTCATGATTTAGCAATGATGAATTGGGAGGTGTGGATAAGAATATCATGATAAGCAGATGGGGCATTTCTGTCCCCATGCAGATTACAGTCTGATAGATAATGTAAGGAACTGAAAGGCAAACACCAAACCCTCTGATGATTTCTATCATGGAGCTCTTCTAGGAGGAAATGTATCCCAGGAGAGGTAACATATAAGGGGTAGGCAGCAAGATGAGTAGAAGCTAGCCAGACAAAGAGGGAAGGAGCATTCAAGACAGAGAACAATGGGCAAAAGACTGAAGTTTTAACAGCATAGAGTCAATCTAGTGGTCTAGAGTCAAGTTTGAAGGGGATTTAGGGTACATGAGGTAGTAGTGGAGAGAGAAATCTTTGGAGAAGGAATCAAAAACCAAATAAAGAGGACTCTCATGGAGGAGACAAGATGGCTGACCAGAGACATCAGCTGCCAGATTGTCTCAGAGGAAGGAAAAGTTTTAGATGAAAAGAAAAGTAGAGAGAGAGATCAGATATACTTCTAAGGGAAACATGCCAGAACCTACCACAGATTGCATGGGAAGTAATTGTGGAGCAGAATAAGAGGCAAGATATCAGCAGAAATGACCCCACAAGTGGCTTGGAGCTTGAGGGAAAAGGTTGGTGAGAGTATATCTCCCCTTCTCACATCTCTGGCAGTCAGCAACCTCCCAAGCTTCTACAAAGCCCTTCTACACTCACGAATCCCAAAGCAGCTGCTGCCAATGAACTGGGAGCTTCCTGAGGACAAAGCACCAGGCTTTCAGCCCCTTTTGGGTTGCTTCTTATCACCACAGACCTGAGTTGAGACTGCAGGTGCCATGTTGCTTCTCCACCCACTGTGCACCTTTGTCCTTCCCAGGGTGCTGTAGCCCCTCAGTTCTCCTCTTGCTCATTTTCACACAAACATTGTGAACTCTTGACCCAGACCATGAGTCCTAGGAAATATGTCTGACCACACCACTCCCCACCCCAAGAGGCTAGACATTTCAAGTGGACTGCCTTCCTGAAAGAGTGACAGAGATGACCAGAGAGCTAGCCACTCCTCCATTCTTACTTTTCCTTCCCTGACCCTCCCCTATCTGCTTACCACTGCCAAGAAAGACTAATGAGTCAGGGCTCTCAGGAGCAGCTGCTTCTCTGGCACACCATGTCTCCCACAGAGACTGGAGCACAAATCTTTCCTCTTAAAAACCTGCAGCAGACTAAGGAGTGCTAGGGCTATAAGCTCCCTGCTCACTGGCCCTTCCTGGTGCTGCTCACCCAGCTACTCTCTCTGAGCAGGGCACACTCTGAAGTCAAGGGACATCAGACCTGCTTTAGTAACCCACAGGTAATTCATAACCAGCATACTTCTCCTTGGCATGGTCGGGACTGAGACCTGAGGACAGGCCCACAGTCTAGACCCATACACTTAGGACTCAATCGTGTTTCTCAGAAGCAAACAGGGGAGGTTTGTTAACTAATCTCAGAATAAAAAGGAGCCCACATGGGTAGAACTGAGAGCAGAGTGCAGCATGGGGCCCAGCCATAGCACACTCCACCCACAGGAAAGCCTCACTCTCAGCCCAGGGAGGAATCCAGGACAAGGAAGTGCCAACCCACATCACTATTGCTGGGGAGCTCAGCTGGCTGCTGCATGTCAGCAGATGCCAAAGACAGACTGCAGAGCACCAGAAAGAGAGAAGAGCAAAACCCACTTCTGGCAGCCAGATTGTGAATCTGAGATGCCTTCAACCCCCAAATCAGACTTTTTGGCTTTGTGGGGCCCTTCAGCCCTCCCTACTAGTTATTCCCAGTAGCCTGACAGGGACCTTTGACCTCTGCTAAGACAGCTACATTACTGGCCTTTGTGAGTCTGAGAGAAGGCTCTCCACACCCAGTCCACACAGTCTCACTCCCCCACCTTCTTCTTACATGGTGGAGAGTATGAACTCACCTGGAAGTTTCAGGGTTCCATCTGCTTACTGGAGCATTCCAGTCCTTCTCCTGAGGGGCTAGAGACCATCACAGGTCCCCAAAACACCACCAAAGCTAGTTCTTTCTGGCAAGAATAGACCTACTGGCAGGGAGGTGAATTTGTTCAGCCTTTAACAACATTTACTGACTCAATCATAGAGTGTGTGGTTGATTCTCATCCACCAGGATCATCTACTGTCTCAAAAATTAAACTGTGCATGCCAATGTAATTCAAATTGTTAAGAAGACCATAGGGCTGGGGAAAGAGAAAATATTTTTAAAAACCCCATCTTTCCTCATCACTAAAAGATCAGGAATATGCCCACACATAGCATCTCACTGTTGTAGCTTACAAACAAATAGAAACTTAGGATGTCTATAACCAAGATCCATCCAGAACCTAGACCACCATCAAAACACCCACAAACCAAGCCAAAGGTTCTTACCCAACATATGCTACAGACACACCCCTATAAGTTAGAGGAAGAAAAAAGTCCCATCAAAACAAATGAAAATCCCAAAAAAGAAATGGTAGCTTCTCCAGATGGAAAGGAATCAGTGCAAGAACACTGGAAATATGAAAAATTAGAGTGAAGGAACATTCTGAAATGGGCATACCAACTTTCTAGCAATGGTACTAAGAGAAATGAAAATATTGAAATGATAGATAAAAATTTCTGAATACAGATTATAAGAAACCTCAATGAAATTCAAGAGAAAATGGTAAACCAAATCAAAGAAACCAGAACAGCAATTCAAGAAATCAATGAAAAATTTACTAAAGAAATTGACATATTAACAAAACCAAATAGAACTTTTGGAAATGAAAATTTTATTTAAGGAATACAAAGCAGAGTGGAAAGCTTTAAGAATAAATTAGATCAGGAAGAAGAAAGAATTTCAGAGCTTGAAGATAACTTTTTAAAATTAATTCAGTCAGTCAAAAATAAAGAGCAGGCTTGGGGCCCATAGCACAGTGGTTACGGCACCAGCCACATACAACAAGGCTGGTGGCTTTGAACACAGCCTGGGCCAGCTAAAGCAACAAAGACAACTGCAACAACAACAACAACAACAAAAAAAAATAGCCGGGCGTTGTGGTAGGCACCTATAGTACCAGCTACTTGGGAGGCTGAGACAAGAGAATCACTTAAGCCCAAGATTTTGGGGTTGCTGTGAGCTGTTAACACCATGGCACTCTACAGAGGGTGACATAGTGAGACTCTGCCTCAAAAATAAATAAATAAATAAATAAATAAATAAATAAATAAATAGCAAAGAATCAAAAGGAATAAACAAAACCTACAAAAATATGAGCTTATGTAAATTGGCCAAGGGCACCCCTGAAGGTGAAGAAGAAAATGCAGAAGGACTGTGAGACCTATCTGAGCAAAATTCCCTGGGAATTGCTAGAGATTTAGATAACCAGGTAAAGAAAGCTCAATGAACACTGCAAAGAGGCAATCACCAAGACATATGGTCACCAGACTAGCCAAAGTCAACATGAAGGAAGAAATCCTATAAGCTGTGAGGTTAAAACATCAAGTAACTTACAAAGGAAAACCCATCAGGCTATCAGGCTAAATGTAGACTTGTCAATGGAGACCTTACAAGCCAGAATGCATCATTGGACCCAGTGATCCCACTACTCTCTATCTCCCCAAAGGAAAAGAAGTCATTCATCAAAAAGACACCTCCACTTAAATGTTTATTGATGCAAAATTCACAATTGTAAAGGTGTGGAATCAATCCAAGTTCCCATCAATTCATGAGTGGTGTAACAAAATATATATGTATACCAGGGAGTATTACTCAGCTATAATATAAAAAGATGAATTAATGCCTTTTGTTAACTATTGGGTGGATCCAGAGACCTTATCCTGAGTAAAGTATCTAAAGAATGGAAAAACAAACACCATATGTATTCACTGGTAAGTTGGAACTAACCAGTGAGCACACGTGTGCACAGAGGTACATCAAACTCAGTGGAAATCAAGTAGGTGAGACATGGGAGGAGGGCTTGAGTGAAAAGCTACCTAACAAGTACAGTGAACACTGTTTGGGTAATGGGCACACTTATAACTATGATGCAAATATTATAAAAGCAATCTATGTAATCATAAACATTTGTAGTCCCTGAATATTTTGAAATAAAAACAAACAGTATAGACCTAAGGGTTAAGATCACATAAGCCCAAGCTATTTTTAAATTAAGTAGCTAAAAAAAAAAAAAAAAAATTAAGTAGCTAATTGGGTTCCTTTTAAAAAACTTCATTCAGGATATTTTTGTTTTCCTGTGAACAACAGACTAATGAGTTGAGCTTATATCTACTTTACTGCATTGTTAGGCTTCAGGTAGACATCTGGTAAGGAAGTAGGAAGAAGCCAGATATTTTTAAAATAACTTCTTTTGAAAAGTTTTCAATCTTTCCTTTTAAAATGAACATAAGTCATAAAACTGAAATTTGAAAAAATAGTTTATTTCTTATAACATTCACATGTCAGCATTTTGGGCCGCAATGTATGTTGTGTATATGTAAGTGCTGTCTATTAGGCTGGTGAAAACTAGCTTGCCTCAAAATTTATTGTTTAGCATTTAAATACCAAAGAAAGAAAATAAGTATCTTATAATTTTGTTATAAGAATTTGAAGATGAGTCCAGGCATAGTGGCTCTCCACTGTAATCCTAGCACTCTGGGAGGCCGAGGCGAGTGGATTGTTTGAACTCAGGAGTTGGAGATCACCTGTGCAAGAGTGAGACCCTATCTCTACTAAAAATAGAAAAAAATATATCCTAGCCAACTGGGCGCCTGTAGTCCCAGATACTCAGCAGGCTGAGGCAAGATGATCTCTTTTTCGCAAGAGTTTGAGGTTGCTGTGAACTATAATGATGACACAGCACTCTACCCGGGGCAATGGAGTGAGACTCTGTCTCAGAAAGAAAAAAGAATTCAAAAATGCTTTTCTATAACTCAGGAAAGAATAAGGTTGTCATACTCTAAAATAATAGTGTATATTGGAAATGATGACAGATCTTTAATTGTAGCAGCCCAAAATGTACTGTTAAATGCATCACACAGCATCAATTTATAGGAATTCAGCATGCACTTTGCTGCCTTGACCTCGAAACTCTAGATATGTCTCTATCATTAAGATGCCATAAATAATATAATTTATGTGAAAACAATAAACTACCTTTGCTATATAAAGTGAAAGGTCAGGATGTACAGTTGGCCTTATAGTTTCAGATTCAGTCAACCTGAGTGACAAAATTCACTTATGTTAACATATTGCTTTTCAATCAGTTGTAAGTAGTAAATGTTTATTGTTAGCACTCTTATTTATGATCTTATAACATAGATTCATTTGGAGAACCTTAAACATTGGTCTTATATGTCTAAAGTATTAATACTTAGGTCTCAAATTTTTCTCAACAAACTTCCAATTATCACTCTAAGATGAATATCCCTGAATTACATGGAAAGTTAAAATTGCACTCTTCTGTACCAGGAAGAGTTAAGATAGAGATGAGTTTATTTATATACAGTATCTTGCTTGCTTACTCTGAGGCCATGCTTCTGGAACACAGCAATCAAGCTAAAATAACCTTCAATAGCCCTTGGAAGGGTAAATAACTGTTGCTCAGCCCTGCAGACTATGCCTTAAGAGAGTGCAATACTGCAGAATAACTGAGGCAGTCGCCAGCAGATTCTAGCAGCTAGATGGAATGACATCAATTAGAAGTAACCAATAAAAAGAAAGAAACAAAGAGGAGAAACAACAAAAAAACTAACCTATTCACTTATTTTTCTAGTTTTTAGCAGAAGACTACAGTTATTTACTCATAGGAGCAAACAACTCAATAGTCTCTGAGGGCTTTACTGTACTATATAACTTCGATGACCTTCAATCAGCAAGAGAATGTTAGAGATTCTCCATTCCCATTTCTTTTTGCTTATTTTAATTAATTAATTAACTTATGTATTTATTTATTTTTGAGACAGAGTCTTACTTTATCACCATGAGCAGAATGCCATAAAGTCACAGCTCACAGCAACCTCAAACTCTTGAGCTCCAGTGATCCCCTTGCCTCAGCTTCCTGAGTAGCTGGGACTAGAGGCTCCTGCTACAACGCACAGCTATTTTTTAGAGACAGGGTCTTGCTCTTTCTCAGACTGCTCTCAAACTCCTGAGTTCAGGCGATCCACCTGCTTTGGCCTCCCAGAGTTCTAGGATTATAAATATGAGCCATCTCTCCATTCCCATTTCTTAAAAACCAAAATCTACTAATGTGCAAGATCCTGCCTAAATACCCCTGCCCCATGCTGCTTAATCCTAGCAACAAAAAAAAAAAAATCTCTCACTTATCCGTAACTCTATTTCTTTCACCTTATTCAGCAATTATTTTTTAAAGATATCTTATATCCATTTTAGATTACAAGGCACAGAGAAAACACTAACAGGTCACAGACGTAACAGGACCAGGAAGGGGCTACTCTCTGTAGAGTTAGAGAACAAAAAGTTTTGGGGAAAGAAAATAAAAAAGAGAGCATGGTATTCATTTTAAAAAGTCAGGACTTTATCAATGCAGGAACTCAAGAATAATAGAGAATTGAAGAATTTGAGCATAGAAAAACATTTTTAGGTCTGTGTTCTTAAAAGAGCTACCTGGTTGCAACAGGGGAACACATTGGATGATGGCAAGTTCAGAGGCAAGGAGAATATTTAAGAGATTGTACAATAACAGGTAAAAAATCATGGTGGCCTAACTAGGGTAGAGGCAGTCAGAATATAAAAAGAGTGGGTAGTTTTAAGAGCTAAGATTTTGAAGAACAAATCAATTGGATTTGGTTATGTGGATTATGAGGGAGACAAAAAAGACAAGGCTGCCTCAAAGTCTGTGATTTAAACTTTTGGGAAGATAATGGTCCTAGTCAGTGAGGCAGGGAACACAGCAGAAGGATCAGTTATGGAGAAGAAGATGAGTGTATTTCAAATACATTGAACTTGGGTACCAATGAGACATTACATGGAGATACCTAATGTGTGATAAGAGAATCCTCCACAGGGGCTAAAGAGGCATGACAGGAGGAGGCCAAGTAAAGCCAGAAAAGGGGAGTGTCACAAAAGCCAGAAGGACACAATGGTCAGAAAACTGAGTGCAACAGTTAGTAGTTTCAACTGTACTTCCTCTGTGCCAGGCACTGAGCTATAAAATGGGATCTAACAACGAGTAAGAAATTCTTCCCACACTTGGAAAGATTACTGAGGTATTTCCCTGTGTCGGATTCCTACCTTGGTTCCCTTGAGACTGGGAATTTTATCTATCATTTTCTCCACAATTATCCTGGAATATGGAGTCCTGGCCTAAATCCTAGTTCCTATGACACGGTATCCAGTCATGCGAACTCTTATTACTTCTTACAAAACATCATTAATGAGGTGCTTGCTTTTCCACTGCTAAAAATTGCCTGCTATCCTTTCTCTGCTTGACTGAGGTCTGTTGTTTTTCGGTCCTTGTTCTGATTTGGTTCATTTTGTTTCTAATTAAGTGCAAAGAACTCCCTTCTTTCCACTACTCCTACCTAGCAGAGGTCACCTATTCTTATAGACAGAATGATCTAAAGCTGGATATTCATAAGACAGAGCGGTATCTCAAGATTTGTTTTTAGCCAAGAGTTTTTCTTTTTCCTGTAACTCTGGGAGTTCTTTGTGTATTCTCTTAAGAATGTTAGCTGTGAGATTTCTTGCTTCTTGTAGATAATATTTATCAACAGGGTATTGATCCAACAGCATCATTGGAGAGGCAAGATTTATTTAGGACTCAAACTCTCAGCCTTTCCTCCCATTACATTCTCTACATTCCCTGTAGAGTAGGTGAATCGGGGAAAACCAAAGAGTCATCTGTACCTGGGAACTGCAGTATCACCTAGCAGATGAAAGCTTGTAGCCAGGCTTTGGAGGAAGGCATTCTTTCCTGCCATTGGCAGGAATTTAGGGCACTTTCTTTCTGGCTCATAAAATTGTCCTTTGTAAACACTATAATTTTGGCTATTTAGTCCTTTCTCAATTTTCCATGCTAACAGGAACCAAGCCTTGGTTCAGATAAGCCTTGGTGTAGATGGTAATTTAGAAGCATATTATAATAGGTAATATTTTCATAATGGATATAATTTTTTCCATCTATGTTTTGACTAGACTAGTATTAAATGAGCACATGGCCCCTGCTAGCAGTCTTATGGGGAGTGGGGAAGTGTCAAGTAAAATCCAAGGTAAAATTTTTGACAATAAAACTCACACTTTTGATATGAACATCCTTTTGAACAATTTCAGGATAGCCACTCTGTTTCCTGGCAGAGTTAATATAGATCACTCTTCTGCTGGTACTCCAATATGTGCTTCAGCCCTTGAATTCTTACAGTTGCCTTGTATTTCCAAGAATTGGACAAAAACAGTAGTATTTTAAACACTAGAACAAAATTATCCAGGCAGAAAACGTGAACAACTTGAGATACACAGAAGTTTGCAATTTGATGTGGGACCATGAGGAACCTGTATATGGCTCATTTCCAAGAGAAGCACACATTAGTTTCTTCTACCTTCGGACACAGGTCCAGGATTTCACCTGTCTTAGAGCTCCCCACTGAATAGAGAAATAATCATAGATATGCCTGTGTTGTTTCCAGGTAGCTTGATGGTTACGGGATGGCCTATATCAAGGAACTAAGTCTCAATTCAAAAAGCTGCCAGTGCATAGTTGGAAACAATTGGCAGATAAGCAAGCCTCATTTGGACTGAAGCATGATCTATGTAATACACAAAATTTTGCAAAATAATGGAATGAACTGCAAGGTAGGCCTAAATATGTTGTGTTCTAATAGAAGAGCCAATCTAGGTCCTATTCCTGGTCAGAGTGAATTTAAGTGTGTCTATTTAGAAATCAAAGAGAATTTGGATCAAATTAATTCTAGTAAGGGCCTCTAAAAACTGTCTCTAATCTATCTTCTTTGTGGAAGGTCACTAAAAAGAAAAATATTACACATTTCAGAGAAACTCCTTCTTATTCCAAATCCACCCCTAAGCCTGCTGACTTCAGCAGTAGCATATGACTGTTTTTCCTTAACTCATACAGCATTCCTTAAGTCTCAGTCCAAAATAGTCCATCTTCAGATCTTTCATTTTCAAATGTAACCTCAATAGTATTTTAGATCTTTCACAGATGGTGCCAATTAGATAATGTACTAGAACTTAATTCATACTTTTGGTTTTTCTGCTGCTGCCTGGGACTGAAGAACTAAGTAGGGAAGTGTGAGTTTAATGCAAACAAATGTGGGTGTGAAATCGTGTACTTTTATTCACTGTCTATGAGATTGGGAGCAATTCTCCTTGACTGTCAAATTCTAATATTTCCATTCATAAAATGGGGTTAATGTCTATTTCATAAAGGTTGTTGAGTAGACTATATAATATATTTTAAATTCTTGATAGTGACTAAACTAGAGGTTCTGGAATGTTAATTTGTATAAGAATCACATTAAGAGTTTGATTTAAAAAAAAAAAAAAAAACAGCGTATTTAGAGGTTATGATTCAAACCGTCTGGTGAGAGGCCCGAGAATCCATATCTGGTAACAAATACCTCAGTATATTAGGTTCTTAATGGATGTTAATCCTCCTTTTTTACTCCCACTAACCTACTACTAACAAATATAAGAATTGAATTTTGGAATTAGACATTGTCCCCAAGCAGGAGTTATTTCAGAACTTCACCAACGATCTCAAAGCCCCAACTTTATTCCTATCAATAGCTGACCTCACAATTCTAATACTCAGAGAAAATATATGCCATTAGATGGGATATGTTCTAAAACTAAAAACTGACCTAGTTAAAGGATATTTATCAAATGTTTGATATATCCCAGGATAGTTCTAAAGCAGCTATCAGCAAACTATGGCCCATGGGCCATATTTTTTCTGCCACCTATATTTGTAAGTAAAGATTTAATGGAACAGAATCAAGTTCATTTCTTTACATATTGTTTCTAGCTGCTTTTGTACTATAATGGCAGAGCTTGAACACTGTATGGTCTTCTATCTTAGTCATCTAAGGCTGCTGTAACAAAAATAGTACAAACTGAGTGGCTTATAAACAACAAATATGTATTTCTCATAGTTCTGGAGGCTCGAAAGGCCAAGATTAAGGCACTAGCAGATTCAATGTCTGGTGAGGGCCTCTTGCACATAGAAGGCACCATTGTGCTGTGTCCTGAAAAAGTGCAAGAGAAGCTGGGAATGGGGTTGATCTGTGGAAAAGGCACAGTAGCCATGGAAGGAGGATTTGGAGACACTTGGTAAAGGGGATTCTTCAGCTGGATTCAGGAATAAGAATGCGTAACAGAGGACATGGCAGCCTAACTGTTCAAAAGCCTTCCTGGGGAGCATTTGCATGGGACAAGGCTTTGAAAACTGAAGATTCAGCAAAATTACAAGAAATTGCCAAGGGGTCAGGGAAAGAAGTTCAAACTTCACAGGAATCCTAATTCAAAGATCTACCCAGATCATCTGCAACATCTCTATTTAGCTGAGGAGAAAAGACTCAGGAAGCAAGACTATCTGAAGATCAGTGTAGCTTTAACAAACCTCAGCCAGAGAAACAGTGTAGCAAAACAGTACAATCCTTTAATATTCCAAAGGAAAATAAAAAGAAAACATCATATCAAAAAGCATAAGAAAAATATGAACAAGTACAAACTAAGCATGCTGCTAAGAAATGAGAATTTGAGAGAAGCTCAAAGATGCTACAAAAATTTCAAAAGGTAAGTGTTCAAAATATTGAGCAAAAAGAGTAAAAAAGTGCCAACTGAACTTGAATTTACAGATGGAGTATCTTACAAAAAAATACAAGAAAAAAATTAAATCAGACATTTTGTCCGTGAAGGTTAAAATTTTTATCTGCTGTCCATTGAGTTCTTTTGTATGTGTGATGAGTACCTCCTAACAACGAGCTGCCTTTGTCAACATAAACTGTACTGAATACAAACTATTCAGTATATTCCAAATATTTTTGTTCTTACAAAAGTAATTTGTCTATATGTATGCTGCATAATGTGACACATTTCTTATTTGCCTCTGAAGGAAGGTTGGCCTGAAGAACTGAAAGAACCTTCCATTTGGGAGACAGGATTAAGCCTGTAATATTTTTGTACCTTATGAAATTTGTATGAAATAAAATATTTTGAAAATTAAAAAATATATAGTGCAAATCCAAACAAGCTCCCCAGAGTCTTTTTTGTTAGATAGAGTCTTGCTTTGTTGCTTGGGCCTGAGTGTAGTGACATCATCAAGGCTCATGACAAATTCAAACTCCTGAACTCAAGCAATCTTCCATCTCAGCCTCCCAAGTAGTTGCCACTACAGGCATATGCCACCATGCCTAGCTAATTTTGCAATGTTTTGGAGAGACAGGAGTGTCACTCTTGCTTAGGCTAGTCTTGAACCAAGTGATCCTCCTGCCTTGGCCTCCCAGAGTGCTAGGCCAGAAGCCTCTTTTATAAAGGTACTAATCCCATTTGTGCAGGCAGAACTTTCATAATCTAATCACCCCCAAAGTTTCCCCTGCCTCTTAATACCATCACTTTGGGGCTTGGAACTTAACATATGAATTTGAGAGGTACACAAACATTCAGACCATGGGATTCATAAAGCCTGAAACATTTACTCTCTGGCCCTTTCAGAAAAGTTTGTTAATCTCTGATTTAGACTTAGATTTGGGGGAATAATTTATTTTAATAGTCTATTTTTTTTTTCCTGCTTGATACCGCTAAACAGCTAGCTTTTCCTCTTTATCTCAAGAAGCATCAATATTGCAACCTTAAAACTTCCTCTTCTACATTAAAAAAGGGTTATTCAAAAACAGTGCTTTCAGGGGAAATTTCAAATTTTGGTACACGGTTCATTAGATAACATCTTACATAAATATAGAGTCATATCAGTTTGGATTCTTTATACCCAAAACTAACTTTGGCTCATATAGGCAGAAAATGGACATTTACATTGAAAATTCATTGCAGGTCTATTTATTAACTAAAATTCTGAGTAACCCAGAGTTCACAGAACCAATTCAGGAGCAAGAGAAATCCCTGGAGCCTTAAACTGTAGGAACTTTTTAACCATGGCATCCAAGTATTCAGGTAATAAATGGCTGAATTGTCATATTCAGTCCATGTATCATTCCCTTCAAAATTCAAAGTCCTAGGAGAAGACATCTGATGAGCTAATGTGCCTTCAGGACTGTCCCCTCAAGATGAGCGAGAAACCTTGACTTCCTCCCCACCAGGAGTATCCACAAGCATAAGAGGAAATTCCCTAGAAAGAAGCTCACTCTTTACATCCAAGTCACACCAGATTTCATTTAAAGTTTGGCTGTTTCATTTTGGCCTGTCTATAAGTTCTCACTTAGCCCTCACACTTTCCAGCCTTTGTATGACTCACATTGTTCTCTTTGCATTGAGCCAGTTATGGTGCTCATAATGCTACCTCACCCCTTTATTCCAGTGGGGTCCTGGAAGGCAGGGGGTAACCAAATACTGTTGATGTAATCATCAGTTATTTTTCTCCTAATTCCCCTTTTGACCAAGACACAAGATCACTAAAGATATAATATTTAAAAAGCCAAATTTGCTTTTAATTTATTCAGCAAACACTTAATTCCATAATGTGTGCCTGGTATTGTCCTAAGCTCTTCTGCCCTTTACAAATATTAATTCATTAGCAACACCAAGAAGTATGTATGTGCTTTGGCTAACTCATTTTTTAGATGAGGAAAATGAGTTGAAGAGGTTTCAAGTGACTTACTATCTTCTCTAATGTCACAAAGCTTACAAGTAACAAAGCCAGCATTGTAATCCATGTAGGCCAGTCCTCAAGTTTGTTTTTTTAACCCAAAACCATGATGCTTCCTTAAACAATACAAAATTAACTTATCAACAAAAGATTAAAGTCATGACATTGACTGTGTTAGCACCTAAAGATCGTGAACAGTTTAATTCTCTGGAGTTTGGCTGTGTGGAATTTTATATGGCAGAATTGCAATATAAAAACCATCATCTTTTAGTTATTAATATATACCCATGCTTGAGTTAGTTGAGTCTGCCTCTTTCTTTACTTACTTATTTATTTATACCACCAGCAAGTGCAGAACGCTATATTCAGGAAGCCCTCAAGGTGTTAGAGAAACTAAGAAGATATAAATTTATTATATTGGAGGATGGGTATCTAATCTAGACCTGAGGAGTGAGGGAAGGCTCTCCAAAGAGAGAGCTATACAAAGGTTGGTAATTAAGTTTGCAAACTTATCTTAGAAAAAGTGCTATGTACCTCATTGCTGAATATTATTACAGACACCTTTGAAGTACTACCTTCAGGAAACTATGCACCAATGCCAGTGCCTAGTCCATCCTTTGGAGTAATTTTGGAACTCTTTTTTTAGAATGACCATCAGAACTATCATATTAGCCTTTATGTTCTGAATGTCAGCAAAATGTCTTCCTTTCCATATTTACTTTATCTTCAGGTAAAGGAAAGTTATTGGGGGCCCAATCAGGTGATTAGGGAGGGTTTACCAATAAAGTTATTTGTTCACTGGCTAAAAACTCCCTCACAAACAGTGCCAAGTGAGCTGGTGCATTGTTGTGATTCAAGAGCCATGAGTTGTTGGCCAAGATTTTCAGTTAAGATTTTCCTAACTGTTTCTTTATTGATGTTTACTTGGTCCCCTATGTAGTGAGCAAACTACTTTGATATACAATTTGATGAGTTTTGCAATGTTTTCATCAGTTCTGCTCATTACCGGCTGCCCTGACATCTGTTCATTAGTGAGGCTTTTTCTCCTTTCAGAAAAATGTTTAATCCATTTGCACACTGCCATTTTCTTCATATCATTATTCCCATGACTAACACATCCCTGATTTCACTGCCACTCTTGACAAGTTCAACAAGAAATTTTAGAACGCGTTTTCAATCCTCTAATTCAAGCTCCAACATTCTTATGATGGCATACAAAAGCATGAAACAATGACAATGAATGCCACTCAGCAAGACATTACCACATGTTGACAAAAACAAAACTGTGAGACACTGATATACCAAGGTTATGAACCTTACCAAGTTGTTGTACAGAGCACACAGTGGCAAGTTTGGGAACTTGTCAGACCTCTTAGACTCTGTGGAAGCTAACCTTGTAGAGAGGAAGGTAGTGACCAGGGGGAAGCTGGATCCTGAAGTAAGGAGTTAGTACCTAGATCTCAAGACAAAAGTTGGTATGTTGAGTACAGACATTGTACATGTATAGTAAGTACCTTAGACTGGGGTCTAAACTTGAAATGTTTAATTTTGTATCCACTAATCACAAGTAGATATTTTAGTTTAAATTCATTTAATTTGGTTACAATAAAAAATTAAGTTTCTCATTTGCACTAACCATATCTTGAGTGCTCAAAAGCTGCCTGTGGGTAATGGCTCCACTATTGGACAGTGCAGATACAGAACAGTTCCATTGTCACAGAAAGTTCTATTTGGACTACACTGCTATAGACTGTCAGCATAGTTTTTATGTCAAACCTACAACAAATGAAGCAAAATTGCTGGGAATGGACCTGGAAATCCAAACATTTTAACATGTTCCCAGGGCAATTCTGGGCAGGAACCAGAAGTCTAAACCATGATAGAGAATGCAGTGACTGATGTTCCTGATGGGAGAGGCATACACTCTTCATGAAAATCCTTTGAACACGAAGAAGACCAGGATTTAAATCTGAAGATGAAGGAATCCTTTGAAAAGAGAAAGGGAATAAATTCGGCTAGATTAGCACTCTCCAAATTTCTCTCCATCCCACTACCATAGAGATCTTCATAAAACTCAGTCCTCCTCTTCTCTACACTTTACCCTGGCTAGCTTTTGATACTGCTTTTAGCTAATAACCAAAATCTATGACATGACCCACACACATCACTATCTCAAGGATCCCTCTTTTAGATCCCTGACTCTTTCCTTTTCCTAACTGCACTATGACCCTGGGCAGTGATCTTAACCTTCCCTCATGTTTTCTGCAAAGATCAAAAACCATTATGTGTAGCTGTCTGTTACAAACTAAGCTCCCTGAAGGCAGAGACCACATCATTACTTACCCAGCACCCAGCAGAGGGCTTAGCTCATAAATGTGTTTCATAGATTTTTGTGGAAGGAGTGGGTGAACATCTTAGAAAGACCACTGGCAGAAGAATGGACAATAAATTAAGGTGGAGTTGGGGTCGCAGAGCAGGAAGCAGAGAGCCAGTCAGGAAAGAGTGTCATTAATCTGGGTGAACAATGCTGAGGCAGTGACAGTGGGTGTGGGGAGGCAGGGACAATGCTGAGAAATAGGCAAAAGAGCCAACAATAATAGCAGAATCCTAATCTAGACAAATTTAAATATAACCGACCAATTATCATTTTCTGCTTCTTTAATCTTGCATTCACTTCACTCCATCCCTTCCAGATGCCTAGAATTCCTTCTCTTTGTCCAGTATCTCCTGGTCAGTCTTATTCCCACCAATCTTTTTTCAGCCTCTGCTACTCTTTAATGGATGCATTTCATCATATGCTTAGGGCCATTAGCCATTGGGTTTCTCACTGAAGATTCCTCCTGGCCTTCACTTCAACTGTGAGGTACAGTTTGATTTTTCTGTCAAAAAGAAGAATGAAATTCAGCAGGAAGCTCAAGCAGAGCATCTGACAAACTCTGGGCTTGCTTTTCTGGAAATGTCAGTTCTCTGAAGATAAAGAACTCTTGAAAATGTTGTCTCATATAGCTATCTTCTTTCCACCTATTTCTAATTCCACTATAAGGCAGCATCCCTCCTGAGCCCTCCTAATAATAACCAATTATGTTTATAAATGGTACCAAATTCCAAATCCTACTTGACTCTCATTTATTACTTGGAATCTGCATGATCACCAGTTATCTCACTCACTCCTTTCTCTATAATCCTATAGCCTGGGGACACCAGGAAGTCTTGCATTTGATCATGCTACCCTGCATCACCCTTAGATTACCCCATGTGTGTGTCTGTCTGATCTTCCCATGCTGAAGTGACCAAGCAGGCAAGTCGTTTCCCGCAGTTAACAAATTGAATTTCTTTCCTTTCTTCAGAAAACTTCCCAATATTCTAACTTCCTCAGCAATAGATAGGATAGCCAGCCTCTGAAATAGCCCCAGGCTACCTACCCTATTAACCTTTTTCAAATTAACTCCTTAACTTGAATCTATGTTGGCCAAGCCAGCCTTTTCAACGTCACCAAAACCCTCCGTATCTTTGCTCACTGTGATGCCCACAAACATACTTAATGCACTCTTCCTCATTTACTTTCTATCTTTCTTTTAAGATGGTGCTCCCTCATGAAGCCTATGTTTCCAAATATTGCACTTAAGATGAAGATTCTTGCAAAAATGATTTATCCAGGGTGTGCTCTCTGGTATAGAGAAATTAGGGAAGCAAGACAGAATAGGGGAGGAAAGGTAGACAAACACTTGGTCCCACCTAGACACTAGCTTCCACGTGGCCCAGCAGGGAGCTCTTGAGTATGATTTTGTCACTGAATTGGTTCTCCTATAATGAGGGCATCAGCCTTTTGTACCTCACTTTCAGTGAGTCATTGGCTACTGTCTTTGATGGGAGACTGGGGAATAAAACTTATACTCAGGATAGTTTCCCTTGATCTGGTGTAATCCTCCAGAGAATTCTCCCAGAGCAGCTCCCAGAGAAGCCAAGGGATGGGGCACCATTGTGAAGAAATCTGGGTGAGGCACCACTCAAGTGTGAATTTTCCCTGGGGCTGAAATGCATCCTTGGAGGGTATGGGGGAAGAAATCTTAGACACTGCAATGGTTTGTGGCTCTTCATAGGGCCACAGTATATAAACAAATGAACAGTATAGGTAGATAGGTACAGTATTAAGATTTTATGGGAGGAAAAGCTCATTAGGGGGGAAATGTCTGAAAGGCTCCTTAGAGGGGCAATAATTAAAAAATTTGAGAAACACTGCAATATAGAGTGCACTCTATTGGCTCCCTGAAGTCCTTATGCACTGATTGCTACACCAATTAATGGTACTTGTGTTCACCCTTGTCTTCTATTCCCCTCAGGGCACAGCATAGCAGTGTATAATACATGGTCATTGTTCCCTGTACAGTGATACAGGGTCAGCAGCTGCCCCAGGGAATGGGGAAATTCCCACTGCATCTGTTTAGTTCCTCATTGGTTACATGCCCTCATCTTCATCCAAAGTGTTTACATTCAAAAACCTCCTCAGTTCAGGGGTTAAAAATATTTTCTGTAAGTGAGTAATCAATCAACCTCATGCATTCTACTCCATTTCCTGGTCCTGAAAACGTCTCTCTTCCCTTTCCCACTTCTGCACATTTCTCTCTAGTTCTCAACATTCCCCTTTCCTCTGTTTCCACCAACATCTGGTGTTAACTTATCTTCCAAATCTGAAAATCTGGCTCTGGAAATTTACATGCATTGGTTGTTAAGCTCTGTCGCTTAGCTCCCAACCCACCTTTCCACACTCACTTGGTGATGCTGGAGCTAGGACTCTTCAAACAATGTCTCACATTTGTTAGATGGCTCCCAGTTCAGTTCTGTCCAATGGGGCACACACAAAAAGGACACTGTGGACAGGCAGGAGGTGAAGGGACAAGGTCTTTTCTGAGGGCTCACTGTTCCTGCCAGGGTCACCTCAGCAAAGCTTTTCACCTGGGCAGTAGCAGTTGGTTCTGGGTTCCATTCACTCTGCACTCATAGAACTATACTGATTGTACCCTTCTGAGAGATACCAGCTTTGGCTGCCCGGTGTCACCTTCAGGAGGGGTCTCTATTCCTGTTCTATGAAGCCTGTTTCCCAAGTACTTGTTCTGACCACTACCCTTTGTTCCTCCTGCAGTTACCAGATCTCGGTTTCTTGGGATTTTTTGTTCCTTTGTTTGTTTTTCATTTTGCTTTTTTCAGTTCCCAATTCCTTATATTAAATCCTCACTATTAAAATAACTGCTGAGATTTCTGTTTTCCTTACTAGATTCTAGGTCCTGAATGCTAATTTTTTGTCCCTGGTCTATGATTTCTCTGATTTTTTGTTTTTGTCTTTGCTTTGTAAAAGCTGGGATGGGGGAAAGGAACACTTGCCTTCAGGGTACCTGAGAAAGAAATTTGATGAGAAGAGAAATAAAGAAAAAGGAGCAGAATCATACTTTGATATCTATACCACTGAATTAGTCAAATAACTAATAGTATAACATTTCTAATTAATTCAGTACTGGCTTGAATGGTATACCCTAAAATATATGTTCAAGTCCTAACCCTCAGTATCTGCAAATTTGACATAATTTGGAAATAGGGTTTTGACAGACAAATAAACTGAAGTTAGACTAGATTAGAGTGGGTCCTTATAATAACAGGGAGATTAAGACACAAAGACATAAAGACAGAGGCAGAGATCAGAGTGATGTATCTCAAAGCATAGGAACACCAAGAATTGCTCAGCCAAGAGAAGGACAAGAAAGAATCCTCCCACAGAGCGTCCAGAGGGAGGCCATCTCAGGTGAGTAAGGAGGGTGCTCTAATGCATTTACTTGTTTGGCTACAAATTATCTTACAGACAGTGCCATGTGAACTGATACATTGTCATGATGCAAGAGCCATGAGTTGTTGGCCAAGATTTTCAGTTAAGATTTTCATGTTTCTCTATTGATGTTTACTTGGTCTGCTATGTTTATCAGTCAGCTGATGATTTTGATATACAATTCAATGAATTTTTAGAATGCTTTCCTTAGTTCTTCTCTTTACGGGCCACCCTGATCTCTCTTCATATGTGACATATTCACTCCCCTAAAAAAATGTTTAATCCATTTGGACACTGCCATTTTCTTCATGGCATTATCTCTATAAACTTAGACTAACATGTTCCTGATTTCACCTTTACTCTTGCCAAGTTTAACAAGAAATTTAATGTGTTTGTTCATTGCTCTAATTCAAATTCAACATTCTCAATGGCACACAAAAACACACAACAATAATGCATGCCACTCAGTAAGACACTGCCACACATCAACATGAACACAGATGTGAGACACTGATACACCAAGGTTATGAAACCTTTCTGAGTTGTTGGTACAACGGCCAACATATGCATATGATGGCAAGTTCATGAACTAAAATGTCAGACTTCATATAGTCCTTTTTGGCTTGCGCCTTTACATCTTGGCATCTGGCTGTTATGTAATTCCTTAAGCATTAAGACCAAAAATGCAGTTAACTATTTCTCTATCCACATCCCATAAAGACAATGCAATGCGCTGTGTACACAGGCAGACAGATAAAAATAAACCATTCTTTACTTTTCCAGGTCCTCTTTTTAAAGTAAATTATTAGAAAATCACCAGTTAATATGGCAATTATATCCTATTAACTTTATTATTCTCCCTTACTTACTGAACCCTTTTGATAATTATAAGCCAAGAACTTTGATCTAAAACCCAGAGGAAATACATCCCCAAAGTACTTTTCCATGTTAATAAATGACACTAATAACCCCTAGGAACAAAGGCAACTCAGCCTTTTTTGTGCACCTTCGTGACACTTTGTTTTATTCTTTCTTTTCTGTGGGAAGGGAAGCTTTGAAAAGGGAAAAGACTTGAGTTCAAATCCTAGGCTCTGCCACTGATTTGCTGTGTGTCCTCAAGCAAATTACAACAGTCTACAAAATCCATTGTCCTTATCTATAAAATGGAACAGTAATATATACTTAGGGTTATTACTGAGGATTAATGATACACTATATGTAATGTACTTTATGCTCTTAATGTAAAAGGTAACCAAAAAAGGAAACTGATACCTGTTTTCCTTTGCTTGGTATCTAGCCACAGTCATGTTTATATCTGTGATAGACCCAAGAAAATTCTTCCACATCTCATATTTTGACAGGTCCTAAATACCGTATCTCAGGGAAAATGAAAACCCCAATTTTGTTCCATTGATTTCAGCATACCATACAAGGGCCCTGTCAGTCTATAGGAAATTAATGATCTTTCTATGCAGGGAACAATAAATAATTATAGTAAGTTAAATGCCAGCTTTTAAAATGCAGTGTATCTAAACAAAAGACGAAGGAGAGGGAAAATCAAACACAAACATATTCACTAAGCTCCATAGCCATCTTCTTATTTTAGTTGTCAGTGTGTTTTTACTTTTAGTTTTGTTTTTCCTGTAGATATGTAAAGATGTTGAATTTTGCTCTGGATATTGAACCAAGAGAAGCAGAATTTGTTCTTTTTTCTCCAAAAAATATTACAGATTTTTGTGCTCCCTGAATAGTATAATTACTTCCATAATAACAGAAGACTGAACAGTCACAGGTGTTGGGTTTTACATTGCAAACTGTGGGTAAAACCATCATTAAAAGCTTTGTTCTCAGTGTCACCAAAACAAGCATCACTGTGTACCTCACATTTACTAACACTTGCTGGTATTCATAGAGTCAGACTCTCTCAAACATCCCAAACTAACCTCTCCTGGAGGAGGCTACCCATTTTAGAGTATAACTTACATTATACCCTTCTCTCCCTCATCCACAGACTTAACAAGAGTAGCAGGTGTCCAGAAACACAGGAGCTCTTTTTGAACACATCTAGTGATGAATCTTCACTGTCAAATGGCCCCTCCAAACACAAACTTTCTACACATTTCCTCCATCTTCTCCACACACATCTGTCAGGCCTGGGGTCTCCTTTGCAATGATCAGAGGGGAATAGTAAAGTCAAGTATGACTCGATAGTTCTGACTTAACCAAATAATGAATGGAGTTGTCATTATTTTAGATGGGAAGAAAATATAAGAAGCATGTTTTGGGAAAATGGGACAAGGGCAGTCAGAAAAGGAGATATATTATTATGTTTAAAAGATCTATTATGCATCCACATGAAAATGTCAAGTAAATAGTTGAATATGAGACTCTAGAATTCCTAGGAGAGGTCAGGGATAGAGATATATAAATGTAATTTGCCAGTATATAGATGTTATTTGAAGCTATTAATATGAGACTAGACACAATGGCCAATGGAGTTAGGATACATGGAAAAGAGAGGGCAAAGAACTGATTTCTCTGACAATTCAGCAATAATAATATGTAAGAGATATGGGAAGAAATAAGCAACTAGTGTAAGTTTTTATGCAATTTATTTGCTTCTCCAGACTAACCATTCCCAGATCTCTAATCATTCTCATGGGACGTGTTCACCCAATCTCAATATCATGTTTTACTTCCTTTGTGAGAAGTAATTGAACTTCTGCTGACTTGGCATGCAGAATAGACCAAGTCAGTCTGGCAGGAACTGTACTGAGGAAAAAAGGGACCAGTTTGTTCCATGATCTGAATCCCAGACTATTATTACACAGCTAGCCATGTTTAATTAGAAAGCAAATAACCTTGTCACTTAAAATCCTTCTTTTCATGCCTTAATAATCGCAGATTCAATACTCCTCAAAAACACAGTTATGAAATTGAATTCTTAAACCTAAATCTAGTAATTTACTTTTATGGCCCATAGATTTCATATTGTTTGATTTAGCTCATCATTAGTCAAGCAAGATACTTTTTAACCCAAAACTAAATATTCACTACATAAAATTTCCTTAGTTTTCTGTTACCACATACTTGAAAACTATACCTTATGTATCTGCCCATTTTTCTTCCTCCAGAAAACTTTACATTTGCCATCAGAAATTGACAGGATATCAAAAAATTCTACCATAGAAATTGACACTGTTATTATGAGCAAACTTTTTTTATTGAAAGACATTCCCTCTTGTTTTGTCCTCAGCAACAAATAAGAACCGTCAAGACTAAATAGATTGACTTGACAGGAAAATGTTTATTTCAATCAGAAGTGCCAGATAAACAACCTAGATTAAAATATTAGAAATTTTAGTTATTCTAAGGTAGATTGATAAATCTTTTTTCTTTTTTTTCCTTTTTTTCTGATAAATCTTTTTTCTTTATCAATTAATTTTCATTTTATTTAAGTTATACATGAAAAATGTAAATTTTAATGTAATTGAAACTTTAATATCTATGAAAAATATATCTTAGAAAAAATGCAATGCTTGAATTTTACAATTGAAATCTGAAAATGTAAAGTAATTTACTCCATAGGGGATCAAAGATTGAGATCCATATCCCCTGAGCTTCATTCTAGTATCATAATCTATAGTTGAAAGCCTCTGGTACAAATTAAAGACACTAAAGAGCCCCAATGTACTAGATGCATCACTTTAACTATAAAATGATTATTTGTGCATTTGCATTGTGCAAACCTGATCTTTAATTAGTCAGTGACAAAGCCAAAATGTGCCCCCAAAAATGTAGTCAACAAATTTTAAAGAATTAAAGATCTAAATAAAATCAGCATCAATAGCAACATCATAATTATCATGTTTACAAAGTAAATATTCACCTCATTTATGTTGATTTTTTTTATGAAGACTAAATTTATTTGTCAAAAATCAAAAGAAAGATAAGGGAAAAAGTTCATTTTCTTGCAAGATAAAAGAGAAAT
>CAUYPK010163982.1:0-62260 GCA_963574355.1 Loris lydekkerianus
TGTCATGCTACGGTAACTAGGAAAATGCCAGGAAGGCTATGTTGACTAGTGGGATGAAAATGTGTCAAATGGTCTATGAAGCTAGTGTATGATGCCCCATGATCATATTAATGTATGCATCTATGATTTAATAATAAAAAAATTTAAAAAAAATGCTCATAATCATTAGGAATTCTTTATTTTGAGAAATATTCAGTTAGGCTATCCAAAGCAAATATATAATATTGTGACTAATTAGACAATTTTTCTTAATATTTTTCCATAATATTTTCTTTCAGATTAAAGGGAGAGAGTAAGCAGGTGATGGAATATAGAAACAGGCTAGATGAGATTATCTGCTGGTTAACAAAGGCTGAGAATGCTTTGGAAAAGAGATCAGTGGCTGAGCTGGAAGAAAACCTGCAAGAATTAACGGTAAGTGGTTTCTTTGTCTCTGTATTTGCTAGCGCCTTTTGATAATTGAGCATTACACTTAAGAATAAGATAATTCCATGATTGAAGATTGAAGAAGAGGGAAAGAAGCTTTGTCCCTTCTGGTACATGTGTTGGATGTGTAAGAGGAAAAATAAATATTTTTTTTTGAAAGAGCAACTACAATTTTTTGAAACAGAAGGTGTTCATAGTTGTATATGTGTACAATCTTAAAAAAAAAGGTGTAGGGATATGAAATACAGGAGAACCTCTGTAAGTTGACCTGCACAAGACTGTATCAAACTGGTCAACGTATGGAGATGGTCAACATAAGGAACTAGGCCTGCTGTACTGATAAGTTAATGTGGTGCACATCTGGTTTATGAAATTAGGTCAACTGGAGGTTGTCAAGGTAGGGTGCTGGCCAACTATGGAGATTCTACTGTATATCCAAATCTGTACAGAATTTTATACACATAAACTCTTTTATTTGTAGTGTTAAAATTAAAATACTTATCACAGAAGAGTAAGCTCAATGTGCTCTTATTGAAGATAAAGGAATTGTGCAGTATGTATACATGAAAGTGTGCATGAGAGGGTATTTACTAATTAGTTAAGAGGTTTTTGTCTGTAACGGAGTATGGTTGAGGCATTTTTTGGAAAAGAAACTTTTAATAATGATAAAAGATCTTATGTGGCAAACGTTTATTAAGTTTTCCTTTTAAAGTTCATAGTTTTCTTGGAATGTCCCTTTTGTAAACAACTTGGGGAAAGTTACACAGGGTATGGCAGTATTTTAGGATAGGGTAGCAAGGTGGAGATAAAATAAGATTGTGAAATTAATTAACAATGTAAATATAATATAATAATACAACATAATATAATATATTTCGATTAAAAGGCAGGGTGCCAGAGAGTGCGTTTGTGCATGTGTATAAGCAAATACTCACTGAAGATGTGTGCCCAATCCTCTATTAGTCACCACGTGTCAACATGAATTCAATGTTTAATTTAAGAAATTAAAAATCCATATTTATAAGAATATTTTCCAAAGAGATTTCTAATGTAATTCTTGCACTTTCTCCTATTTGATGACCTTCTAATGACACCTGTCTTCTGCCTCCTTCAGGACTTAACTCAAGAGATGGAAGCACAAGGTGAAAAGCTCAAATGGCTGAACAGAGCTGAGCTGGATATGCTTGCAGACAAAAGTCTGAGTCTACACGAAAGAGACAAAATTTCAGAAAGCTTAAGAACTGTAAATACTACCTGGAGTAAGGTGTGTGTACAGAGTTACTGTAACACATTTCTTATATTTATTGGTTTGCTTGTCAAAGAAGTGAGGTCTTGTAAAGATTATGCCTTTAAGTATATCCAAATATGGGCACGTTTCACTAATGCCGACTGATGTTTTAGTTATGTTTTTCATCTGTCTTAGAAGTATACATTTTGAATATTTTTATTTTACATGGTATTTTTTTTTGGTCAAAGTATTTATACATTGTATACTACACTAAATAACGATACATGCTGGAATTAGGCAATAAAATGCTGAATGCTTATACTCTGAAAATGAAGACCTTGAAGTAGCTTCCTGATGTTGTGCGTGAAATTATCACACGTGTGTTTATTTTTGATGATTTTATTCATCAAAATATGTATTTGTCAATATGTATTTGTCAATAGTAGTTTCCATTGGCATAGAATGGCCTGTGACTACCCATATGACTAAGATACTGTCCCCCCCATACCATTACTTTTTTGCAGTTGAAGCAGTTACTTGATTTCTTTTTTGTTGGGCTGGTACCTACCACACTAGAGTAGGGGGTCTGTGTGGAACACTGAATGGATATGTCTCTACCTTTGGTTTGGATGGGCTCCGTATCAGTCATTTTCTTTCTGGTTGATCCTCTTAAAATGGCAGCCATTACCCTGTCGCTGAAGATGTGGGTGCTTTGATCCCATCTTTGCTGCCTAGACGATTCACGGTCACTCACCCATCAGTAGCTCTGGCCTGGACCTTTCTCCTGGACCTATAGACTTGCATATACAACTGCTGCTCAGCATCGTTGTTATTGCTTAGGTCAGAAAGCCTGGAGTGAGTCTTATAGTAAATTATATCTCCAAAAAAAAAAAAAAAAAAAAAAACCTAGAAAATACCCTACATCAAAAAGTATACTCTAGAGTCACCATCACCAACTTCTCCTTCAAAGTACATGTCTGCTTCATGGATGTGTTAAGGGATGGCCAGATAGCTGCATATGATAAGGCAAATGTAGCAGAAGTTTAACAGTTGTAGATGTCAGGTGGCATAGGCTATTTCCTGCACAATTCTTTCCAACTTCCCCTAGGCCAAAAGTATTATAAATTTGACTTTCTCATAACCCATTGCTACTAACTTATGCAAGCCACTGTCGTCTCTTGCCTTGCTTACTGCAGTGGCCTCTTTGCTGGTTTCCCTACTTCATCCTTTGCCCTTTGTCAGTTTCTTCTAGACAAAGCAGTTTAAAATAGAATTTAGATCACTACTAATGGTTTTCTGTCTTGCTCAGAGGCAGCGCCACAGTGCTTACTGTGACTTGGGATGGCCCTTGGGTGTGGCCTCCTGCTCTCTCTCCGACTTTATCTTCTTGCTCGCCTCTCCCTTACACTCCTTTGTGGACATACGAGCCCCATGTCACTTGCTGGCCTCAATTTATCCATATTCAGTCAAGACACACATGTTTATTTAGATAACCCTAAAGCTTCTATCATTGCAGATTTAACTTAGATTTTAATAAAATTCACTGTGGTGGATTACAAATGTTTAAGACCAAGCAATGCTTATTTGTACAGAGAATCTCAGCAAATGCACTTTGGAAAGTACTAATCTGTATATTTCATTTGTGCAAGCATTCATTTTTATTGGACTCCCACTTTATGCCAGGTATCACTGGGAATACTGCAGAGAATGATACTGATTCTAAGCCAAAGATCTTATCATAGTCATACAAGTGGAGAAGCAATTAAACCATGCAGGTTGCCATGGGGCATAAAGGTGGCACATCTGTCTGGCCTTGAGGGTAGCCCTGGAGAGTTTCATGGAAGAGATCACATCCAGGCTAATTTGTGAAGGATTTTTTTTTCTTTTTGAAATTATCTTCTATTTTTATTTATAAATATTCGTCTATTTTTTGAGACTTTGGGAAAAAAAAAGGTATTGGTCAGGTGAAGAATGGGGGAAAGGACCTTATAGGCAGCAGCGGTAGCAAGCAGGGTCTGGAGGAGACAGAGTGTGACCCCAGTGCCCTGGTTCCTGGAAGTAACTCAGCATAGCCTGTAAGGCTGAGAGATGTTCTGAGAGACCAGAATCTCCAGTTCTCACCTTGCATCACAGGAATTTGAGCTCCATCTTGAGAATAATTCACTCCTTTGAGGGTAGTGGGCAGCTATTGATGGTTTTGAGCAGAGGAAACTTGTGTTTCTGAAAGATTACTTAGCTGTGCTATAGAGGTGGATGGAGTGACCCCAAGAATGGCTATAGAAAGATTAATTTGAGTCTTTAGAAAGGTTTGCAAGGTGAATGGCAGGGAAGACAGATGATGAATTCAGATTCAGACATGTCTGAATATCCAATTGGTAGAAAGAGTTGGACTGAAGGTATGTTTTGGGGAGTCTTCAGCCTCTCAAAACTCCATTTGGTGCGTGAAACCAAACCAGGACTCACGGGCAGACTCAAGTCCAGGGTGAAGGGTAAGAAGGCCACAACACCTGCTGTGTATGATGTTGGGGCACAGGCAGAGAAAAATAAGCCAGTGAAGGAACCTCAAGAAAGCCAGAGAGGTAGGAGGAAGATCGGGATTGCAGACTATTAACATAATTCAAAGGCGGGAGAGTAGATGGCATTTAATGGTAGCTAAGGACTGGTTGATATTCTTGTTAGCAATGTGAGTGGGGCAGGGAGCTCCCGCAAGATGGTAGTGGATAGTGAAAGTGGAGACAGAGTCTCAGGTATTAAGGCCAGTAAAAGCTGTAGAGTCACCTACCATTCAGAATAACACCTGCTCTTTCAAAAATATGATCATCTTTATTTATGTAACATTCTTCACGTTCTCTTTGGCCCAATGCAATAGATTTGCAGAGAAGTGCCTAGCATACCAAAGGAACGTGTCCAGGAGTCCCATCCTGTTCCACAGACAAGGATTGCTGGTAAGAAACTGTCTATTCCTTAATTCAGTTGGTTTTTTTTTTCCCCCTAATTTATGATGTGAGCGTTATATATGAATTATAAAAACTTAAAAGCATCATACAATTTTATTTATTGTTCTATTTTTAATTAATCACTTGAAAATAATGCTTTGTCTAAAACCATGGCATATTTGGCTGTGGACTGTGTGCAGGCCTTTGTTCTCGTGGGAGATAAGAACAGAGCAGCGCCAGGGCAGCCTCAGGTCCTGCTGCAGGAAGGGGAGAGATAAGGCAGGACAAGTGTGGACTGACTTCTAGGTCCCTGCAGCTTCTCAGGAAATCAGCTCTGACACTTAGTTGCCATGTGGAATCAGCCCTGACCACAACTGGACACAAGAGATTTAGATGCCCTTGGAAGCAGGCTGGGGATGGGGAGTTAGAAGAGCTCACCATCCCGGGGAAGCTGTTTACTGACAGATGCTGCCCGCTTGGGTGTGGAGGAAGAGTCGTGCTTTCTCACATTACTTTCCTTCTCTCTTTGTCCAGGTTAAGTCACAGGCGACTGTGCCCCCATCACTGTCACTACTGCCTCGCAGGCCTCTGAACCATCTTGCCCTGCTCTCCCTCTGCCGTCACCCAGCAAAACTCCACATGTGGTTAACTTGACCACCCACTTCCCAGGCCGCAGGTTCTTCCTCCTGCTCCTCCCTCCTCCCTCCTCTTCCTCTACCTACTTCTTTCTATTTGGTCCTTTGATTTCTCTTCTTCCTCCTCTCCGCCTCCTCCTTTTCTTTAGGAGTTGAGAAAAGTGATGAGAGACAAGTTTTTCTTTTTTCATTTTCTGAGATTTGCAAGCTTGCCGAGGGCCAACTTTGTGTGACTTGTACAAGAATACTTAGGGCCCAGTTGGGTGCCTTGATTGATATCCCTCCCACGTGAATTGATATGTGAGTGCTTGCTCAGCCCATAGTCATGGGGATGGATCCGCTGCACTTTATCGAATCATTATGGGTTGTCTTACTTTTAAACATCATTGTGGCAAAGGAGCAGGGAAAATCTGAGTACATGTTTAGAAGTATGAAAAGCTGACAGCAGAAAAATATTTTCCAGTAGATGGACAGTACATTCTGAAAAGGATCCTCCTCCATGGGGCAGGGCTGAGACCTGAAGCTGTTCTGACTGTGTCCTTTTCTTCCTGCACAGTGTTTTAATTCAGTTCCTTCTTCTTCCTAAAATTATGTTTAAAAAATAAAATCCATTTTAAAGTGAACAATTTAATCGAATTTAATACATTCACAATGTTTTGCAACCATTACTTCTATCTAGTTCCAAAATATTTCTATCTCCCTAAAGTAAAACCTCTTACTCATTAAGCAGTCTCTCCCTATTCCTGCCGCCTCCCAGCCCCTGGCAACCACCAATCTGCATTTTGTCTCTATGGATTTATCTATTCTGGATATTTCATATAAATGGAATCCTACAATGCTTTCTCCATTTAGCATAACGTTTTTGAGGTTCATCTGTGCCAGCTTCTTGCTGATCATACTCATCACAGAGTTATGACTAGGCACTCTGTTCTAAGAGACGATCTTGCAGGACTTGTTTCTGAATACTTCTTGCCACCCATTCCTCAACTAATAACCTCATCTCACTTCTAAAAAATAGAAAAACTTTTGTCAGACAAGAGCTTCATTTTCCCACCAGAGAATCCATCAAGCTCCCTGTGCTTGCAGACCATATACTCTGCACACTTCCTTTCTGTTCACAAGAAGAACGATGATCTCTTTTCCTTTCTAAGATCCCCAACTTCTTGGCTAGGCGTGGTGGCTCGTGCCTGTAATCCTAGCACTCTGGGAGGCCAAGGTGGGTGGATCTGAGCTCAGGAGTTCGAGACCAGCCTGAGAAAAAGTGAGATTTTTGTCTCTACCAGAAACAAGAAAAACAAGTAAATTAACTGGTCATGATGGGGAGCCTCTGTAGTCCCAGCTACACCCAAGGCCGAGGCAGGAAGATCCCTTGAGCCCAAGAATTTGAGGTTGTAGCGAGCTGTGACTCCGTGGCACTCTATTTAGGGCGAAAGAGTGAGACTCTGTCTCAAAAAAACAAAAACAAGAATAAGATCAAACTGTCCACGTGTGCTTTGGATCTCATCTTTTCTTGACTTTTTACTTATCCTCTTTTTCTGCTTCTCTCCTGGGTTATTCCCATTGCTGTACATTTTCCTGCATGTGTCTCTAGTTCATTCGTTTCAACTGATGTATAGCATTCTATCGCATGGATAAACACCACAGTCCTCAGCATTCTCCTCTCTAACTGTGCTTACTAGTCCTCTAACCATAGACAAGTTTTTAACTACATGATTCAGCTCGTCTTCAGGCCACAGGCCGGTAAATGTGGAGTCACCCTCCGTTCTTCCCTGGGTTTCAGAGCCAGTCCATCAGCAAGCTGTGTCAGTCCCATGCCGCCTCCCGCCCACTTCTCTGGTCTTGGACACCCTCATCTTATGTCTAGGTGGTTAGAATATTCTCCTGACTCATCACCCTGATTCTTCCCTTGTCTTACTACACCTCCACAGTCTCTTCTTCTGATAGCAGCTGGAGTGATGCTTTAGGCATGAGTTCGATTGTGTTGCTTCTTTGCTCACAGTCTTTTCATCACTTCCATCCAGGAGTGAGACGCAAAGACTCCCACGACCCAGAAGACCAGGCATGATCTGCCTTCTTCCTGTCTGTCTAATCACATTTCTTAATTACTTATCCTTTTGTTTATTCTACTTCAAATACACTGGTCTTCTTGTGTTTCAGATGTACCAAGGTACCCATACTCAGCATACATCTTGTCTCTTTTTTCTTGCATTGGTTTTACTTCATAACACATACCCATCTCCCCACCAGAATGCAGGCTCCAGGGGAGCGGCCCTTGGTCTCATCCACTCCCACACCTCAGGGTCTAGAAGAGTGCGTAGCAGCTAGGAGGTTGTTAAAAGGTACTTGAAGAACCAAAACAATGGAATTTTTTAATCGACAAAGAAAGCTAAGTGAAGATGGGGTAGAACGCTTTGGGAGGTACTCTGGTATCTAGTGGTGGAGTCCCTGGGTGGTGGGATACGGGGACCTTCTGCTTCACTCCCCCTTGCCGGAATGCTGTGTGCACACTCCTGCTAGCTGCGTGTGGGCTTCTCCTTGTTCTACCTGGTTACTAGCACCCTACATTTTGTTCTCAGGCTCCCTTTACACTTTAAAAAACTGAGGACCCCAGTTTATGTTTGTTTATGTGAATTATGTCTATTTATACTTACTTAACTAGAAAGAAATTTCACAATAATTTGTTTAAACATAACAATAATAAATCCATCGTGTTAACAAAAACAATTTATTTTTAAACATATTAACTAAATCTTTAGTTTCCAAAACAAACAAAAACTTAGAAAAGTATCATTGTTTTACGTTTTTCAAGATCTCTTAAGTGTCTGGGTTTACAGAACAGGCCTGGATTCTCATAGCTGCCTCATCAGTTGGTTTCCTGGGATACGATGTATCTTTTATTATGTAGCCTTGGATAAATCACCACATGTCTCTCACACATGGGAGAGAAGGAGCCTGAAAAGACAAATAACTTCTTATGATGATGATAATAGTTTAGGCACCTAGACCCCATGGAAGGGTCTCTGTCACTTTGCTGCCTCATGGCCTGGGGATAAGGGGTATTTTATTTTAATTTGTATTTTCTCAATTATTGATGAGGTTGAACAATTTTTTTCCTATTTTTATTTTTATTATCTTTCTTATTTCTTCTGTGGATTGTCTGTGGACTTTTTTTGAGCTTTAAAAAAGTATTTTTGTTACTAATTCTTTGTCTGGACTACATTGCAAGTATTATCTCTCTCAATAGTGCAAAGGCTTTTAAAATCTTATGGTGCTCTCTTCGGAGTTCTTAAGCACTAATGATTTATTAATATCTTCTTTTTTGTGTTTTGTTTAGAGTTCATTCAGTGCTCTGATGCCATAAAGATATTCTATATTTCTAATAACAGTTTTGGTTTTCATATTTAGTTCGTTATAAACCACCAGGAATTAATTTATCCATGGTACATGTGAGGTTAAAGTTTGTCCCATTATTTCCCTGTTCCAGCCATGGGTCACCTGTTTGCCAGCGTCATTTATTGAACAGTAAATGCTTCCTCATTGATCTGTAATTTAGTCGCTGCCAAGGTCAGGTTTCTCTGCCACCTACACTCCGTGACACTTTCAGTCTGTGTGAATGTCTCAGTCTATAGTGCACTGAGTTAATTATTATTAGCTAAATAATGTAATTAAATATCTGGGAGGGCATATCCCTCTACCAAAAATAATATTTTGACAATATGCTCCTGTTGGAAATCTCAATTTCCAACTTTATAAGGAAAGCAATTTGGCAATGAGTATTAAATTTATATTTTCTGACTCAATAATTCTGCTCTGGGGAATCTTAATAAGAAATGTGCAAAATACTCTACATGAAAAGAAATTGCTTGCAAGTTCTTTTTAAAAATAAAATTTCAGGAGCAATTTAAATATCTTGCTGACAGTAAAGGGTTACATGTGAAATTTACTAAATGTAGAATATAAATGTCTTAGCACAATAATTAGATGAAAATATTTCAAATCGTATATAAAACCAGCACATTGTACCCCACGATTGCATTAATGTACACAGCTATGATTTAATAAAAAAAAGTTAGTGACTATATGTATAAATTATCACATAGGTGTTCATAGCGAGGTATGCTGAAAATGAAATATGTTTGTAAAGTTAAATGAAAAAGAATAAAAATGAAGAATAAGTTTGCTTTATAATCAAGGTAAAAACATCTTGACAAAATAAAATGATTCTCCTAATTTTCTCATGGTTGCTGTATTTTTTACTTTTGTTTTTCTCGGTACTGGTGCTGATTGTATTTAAGCTATTGCTGCCCTGGAATGTTGTGGAACTCTGTTTAGTTGGTTTTATAACCACCAAAGACGTGGAGACAGTACAGGCAATTCCCTTGCCCTTTCAGTATGGACAAATGAAACGTTTAGAGTGCTGTTGTTTTTTTTTTTTTGCTTAAACTGAATCTTACTTTAGTACAGACACCACCTGTCCCCATTCCACCACCAGGATCACAATGTCCTGTTGTTTATTTTTGCTTACCCACACTTTTTATTTCAGCTCATCCTGCCGTCCAAAAGGTGGTGCTAGTTTCCTCTGCGTCGGAGACTCCTGTTCTGTCTCATCGGACTGCAGACATTTTAATTCCTGCTGATCTTGATAAAACTATCACAGAACTAGCCGACTGGCTGGTATTGATCGACCAGATGCTGAAGTCCAACATTGTCACTGTCGGGGATGCGGAAGAGATCAATAAGACCGTTTCCCGAATGAAAGTAGGTACACAGTGAAAGACTGGCGTGGAGACACTGCAGCTGGAGGTGCACCAGACCCAGACCGGTTTCAGCCCTCTGTGTTTACCCTAAACTGGGAGAGAATGCAGGTGGAGAGATTCTATATCTGTCAGCCATCCCTGGCTAACTCCAAAGAGTGAAGCTTTCTTCCCATTTATATTCTTATGGGAGATCAGGTTTACTGATGTAAGCTAATGACCCAGTGTATTTTTAAGATCTGAAACTGATGTCACACAGCTAGCCACATTAATATAAATGCAAGTTAATGCTACATTTAATGCCTATAGTGTGATCAAGGATCTTTTCCTAAAGCACCTTTATAACTTATATTTCCTAACAAGATTGTTGACCTTCTGGCTTTAGAAGTGAGAACCCCCTGAGTAATGTGAGTATTACTGAATGTAATATATATGCAGATTACTACACATACACCATCCAATAAGAATTTCTAGAATTCTTTATCCATATGTGGTGATGCTAAGCTCTGGGCTGTATACTAAAAAAAATATACCAGGTAGAAATTGGCAATGTACAGAGTAATAATAATAGCAGCCCTGATTAACTATTACTCAGTGGTTATTGTATGCTGCACAGTTTTTGAAGTATTTTACATGCATTAGCTCATATGCTTCTTTCACCACCTTGTGAGGAAGGTACTGCTTTTTTCCCCACGTGACCAATGAGCTGAAGCTGGGGCAGAGGCCCCGAGTGTGTATAACTAGGCAGGTTGCCATGGCAAGGCAGAGTCTCATAAACACCACAGGGCAGATACAAGCAAACTGGGTGGGGGAGCTCGTATGAGGACGGTATGGCTTCTCCAGTGATGGAGTGCAGACAGTGTGGGTTTTGACATCTGCAGGGAAAGTGATAACATTTCTGGTATAGAGAACAGGGTGAATGAAGAAATGAAGGACAGCATGAGGACATTAGAGCCAATGTTTGTACAATAAAGAAATAGAAAGGGAAGCAAGTGGGAAAGGCAGCTCACGCCCCCTTTGTGCAGGCGCCTGTAGGTGCGCAAAGCCCACTGGACTTTCAGTCTGTAAGGAATTGGCAAACACATCTCTTTCCGTTTCTTTTCCTTTTTAAAATTGTGGCTGGGAGCTCATGATAACAATGCTCTGCTTTAGTACGAAGACGACTGGGATGGATTGGAGGCAAGAGATGCTTCAATCAGAGAAAAGGCTCTTTCTGAGTGGCTAAGATGATGCTTTTGCAATTAGTGAAAATAGGGAGTAGAAGAAATGGGGTGTGAATGAAGGGCTGAGTGATTTAGCTTTGGATGCGTTGTGTGGAGCAGTCCTCATGCCCTTCAGAAGGAGGTGATCAGCCTTCATTGAAATGCGTTCTGGGATTCGAGATGTGAAGTTGTGAGCAATTCATTTAGAAATAAGTTTGACCCTGTAGGAGTAACAAATCTATACAATTTGTGAATTCATCAAAAGGAAGGGCTGGGAGGGAACCGGTTGCCATTGTTTGGCTTGTAAATTGTGTTTTCTGTTCTTTATGACTATTAGTTCTATATTTAAAACATGCTGTTCTCCTGATATGGTTACTGTTTCTCCCATATGGATCAGTGCTGAGAGACACCAACTACTCAGAGCAGCAGTTTTTCATGTCTAAGATGATTTAAGTTGCACTTATTCCAAAAAACCGCTTTCTCATGTATCGCCCTCATCCCTGTCGATGACATTGGCCTGTGTTCTATCTGATGCGGAATGGATTCGCGAGGATGCAGCCACAGCCATGGCTTCCACAGCCGTTTTTACTCTTCACTGGGCATTTCTTACTCAGACACAATGTAACGGAGTGTCAGTATTTTGTTATTTCATTTTGTGAAAACTGAAATATGGAAAGGTAAAGCACCTTGCCTGGTAACCCAGGTGTTAAGTGGAAGGACTGAGATTTGAACCCAGGACATCTGATTCCAAACAGTATTGCTGATGACTCCTAACCCCATACAGGAGGAAACAGCAATAGTAACAATTTTGATGTCATGTTTTGCTTCATTTTCTTATTGTATAGCTTATTAACTTGTCTTAATAATCATTTCTAATTAACAGATTACAAAGGCTGATTTAGAACAGCGCCATCCTCAGCTAGATTACGTTTTCACGATGGCACAGAATTTGAAAAATAAAGCATCCAGTTCAGATGTGAGAACAGCAATCACAGAAAAATGTAAGTTTTTAAAAAGAAATAATGTATCATCCTCTTTTCTTGCAAATGGTGCCACACACACATTTTAAACTAGGAAATAATATTACTTAGTGTTTGATACTCTTTCTTTATGAAGATATCTAGCTTTCCCTTATTTTTTTTTTTTTGTGTGTATGTGGCTATTGTCAATTCCCTTAGGAATTCCTTTTAGTAATGACTGTTAATTTTAGTAATTATTTAACATTCAGTTTTCTTCTTTTAGTTCGGATTTCTTTTAAAAGAATCAGAAAAGTAAAAGTGAAACCTATAAGAATGCAAATCCATTCTGTTGTACAGTTCATTCACGACATCCAGGTCTTCCATGTTTTTAAAGGCACCTTAGAATTTATTTTGTGCAGTTGCTATGTGCCTATGTGACTCGCACAAATTTGGGAATACTTTAGTTAAAAACAAAATAAAATAAATTAAAAAAACCCACGTGAAACAATGGTAAACAAAAATCTCTGTTTAGAGTTTGCATTCTTGCTCAGAAATACTTGTTAAATCTGTGTGGCATACAAAACAAAGTCCAAATGCTCAAGAATGACACGTAGCGAGTGTCCCATCCTGCTGTCGTCGTCCCATCTCTCACTTCAGCCCCCACCCAGCCGCGTCTGTAACTATCCTGGACTCTCTGTAGGCACAGCCTCTAAAGCATCCTGACGTCCCCCTCCCTACCATTACTCGTGTTATTTCTTTTCTCTCTTGGCCTTTTCTCCCGGGTGAAAATTCTACTTAGCAGCTAAAATGCCACCCCTGTGAAGTCTTTCCCACCCTCTTCTCATGCCTGGGGAACCGTATTTTCTATATTTAGTTTCTGTGGTGGCCTTTCCCCCTCTAACTTCATTGTGGATGTCTTAGCTGCTTTAATTCTCTCTCTCCTCTATAGATTGTGAATATATACCTTTCTGGCCCTTGGACCCTTCACAGTTCCCAGTGCCAATCAGCTACTTAATAAATATTTTGTGGCAAAATATAAATGGGGAATGATAACGTCTAATCTTTTTCAAAGGAAGAAAGTCAACCATTACCACTATAGAGAATGTGTTTCAATTTAAAAATAAATGTGGCAGCAATAAGATGGCGAGAATTTTAGTGTCTGAGAGCATTGGCTTATTTTTTACTGCATAGACCATTTTCCTTCTTCTTTTGATTAATTGATCAGTTGATTGCATCTATTATGGATCTCTCCCCCTCACATGCAGGGGAGCACCTCCACTTTAATGATACCAAACCATTGGCAAAGCCAGCTCCTGTGTGCTTTTTCTACCATCTCATATTCTTTTTTCCATCTCCTCTTAGTCTAAAACTTCTAAGGTTTTTATTTTTAATTTTTTTTTTTTGTTAAATTATAAGACTTTCCTTCCTCTGAATATCTTTTTTTTTTCTCATTTAATGTCCTCTCTTTGTTTTCTCCCAGTTTTTTTTGTGTAGCGGCTGCCCAATCTTCTTTACTCCTGATCACATGAAAACCTCTTCTCAGCTGGAGCATACTGCCAATAGTAACCTTTTTTTTTTTTTTTTTAACACTTGCAATGAATAAGCTATCTTGCTTATTATTTTTTTTTAATCATAAACCTGTGATTTTTACTTCCCTTGATGTCTTTAGATTTATTTGTTCAATGTTAAAGGATCCTATTAGTAATAGAATGGGTCATAAGTATTTTATGTAACTTTTTAACTGACAAGTAGAACATTATGACAGATTGGTCCTTTCTTTACCTTAAAAACTCAAGCAATTTATTTAAACTGTTAAAGAAGGCAACATTTAACAGATCATCTCCTTAAACAAATTTTTTAGAATTATGGCACTTAAGTGTAACTTACAGGCTTCTGAACAATCTTAGCTTGATAGGTTTTATGGTTTGCTATAACCATTATTATCCCAAGAATTTTATCAAAATGTTCGATTATGACTCAGGTGGAGCATTAGCTTGTAAATGTCTTCTTGAGCCTTTCAACCTTTCAGTCTGCCTGGCATCCAAAGCATCATCTAGTACTTTGACTTTGACGTTCTACCTATTTGTAATTAGTGGGTTATTACAGTATTCTGTTGTTTACTAGTAATTCAGTTCAAAATCATGAACTTCCCCTCAAGTCATTAATCAAAAGTTGAAGTTTCCTTAGCTCTTTCTTTCCTTAACATTTGGACTTCGTTTTGTATGCCACACAGATTTAACAGGTATTTTTGAGCAAGAATGCAAACTCTAAACAGGGATTTTTGTTGGCTGTTGTTTTTATATGTTAGAAATAAAGGGTAACAGGAATGGTGACTGTGGCTCAAAGGAGTAGGGTGCTGGCCCCATATGCTGGAGGTGGTGGGTTCAAACCCCGCCCCAGCCAAAAATTGCAAAATAAATAGATAAATAAATAAAAATAAAGGATGAGAGGAAATACAGAGACAGAAAGCAAGAATGAGAGAAAGAGAAGGAGGAAGAAATAATAATTAAACAGAGGAAAGAAAAAAGCCAGTAAGGAATTGTTATGATGAAGAGCTGCTGGGTACATGCAACTTGAATCTACTTCACTTGAGTGTTTTTCTTGAGGTTGAACATGTAAGAAGCACTTGCTTTTAGACAAGTTCTATGCTACAATAAAACAGATGTGAAAAGTATTCTTGAACAGTTCATTTTCTTTTAAAATAAGGACCACCTTCACGAATCTCCTTTGAGGGTAACGAGTGGCTCTGTCTCCCACTTTTGGTTCTGTCCCAGCATGTTATGATCTATCTTCTTCAAACCAGGTTCTATATGTACCGAATTAAATAGAAAATTATTTTTCTTCATTTTTTTTTTTGCTTTATCAGTTTATAATAGTGGATGTTTTTATTGAGAGATGTTTTAGGGCATTTAAAATACAGTTTAACTCAAGGCTCTTCTCAAGAACGGTTTCATGATGTATCAGTTGTGTAGTGGGGCAGATGCCTGTTACAATCGCTTTAAAATGTTTTTGTCCACTTGCTTCCTTCCTCTTTGCTGTTTATAGCTGTGTGATAGATTTCGGGTCAGGTGTTTTCCTGAGAGTTGCTTATCGGGATTTATTTTCTGTCGTGTTTCCCCCAGTGGAGAAGGTCAAGAACCAATGGGACAGCACCCAGCACGGAGTGGAGCTGAGGCAGCAGCAGCTGGAGGACATGATTGTCGACAGTCTCCAGTGGGACGACCACAGGGAAGAGACTGAGGAGCTCATGAGAAAGTACGAGGCCCGACTCTACATTCTGCAGCAAGCCCGAAGGGACCCACTCACCAAACAAATTTCTGATAACCAGGTAAGACTCCATAGATGGTTTTTGGCAGTGTCACTTTATTAGGTGCATCTTTTCCCCTATTGTTAATTGTATTGTCAGGACCCTGTTGGTAAGTTTTCCCAAGCTCTTAGACTATATGTTGAAATTTATATGAAGGATTTGATCAGAATGATTTTTTGGGGGAGGGGTTTCTCCTTTTTTTTTTAATTGTTAAATCATAGCTGTGTACATTAGTGCAATCGCCTGTACCCTTTCTAACATGCACCGTAGATGTGATTTTTTTTTAACTTTCTAGAGGAGTGTGCATGTCTATATTTAGAGATGAATGATGCTTTGCAGATGGAGCACACCCATGAACATTCTCAGAATTCCAGGGACCATCTTTTGCCTCCTTCCATGCTTACCCTGAAGGCTATTTTTGTTTATAAATTTTTTTTGAAATTTTCATTTGAGGGTTGTTGTGCCGAACAAATCAGGTAATAAGTAAGTTTAGTTTCTCTTAATATGTTTATAAACAAACTATTTTACAAATATCATAATAACAGGTATCATTTTGGGGTCAGTGTGGTCCTGGAGTCAGTATTACCGAACACCTATGGTATTTATGAAGTGCTGTTTGAGATTCTCTCTACAGTCATAAAAATATCGTTGAATTGGAGGTTGTGGTTGTGAAGTTCTATTTTGGTGTAACACTTATTTGCTCTTCAGCAAGAGCAAAGTGTATGTTTGTGAAGAATGTAATAGAGAATATGTAGGAGACAAAATCTGAGACATAAAACTATGTTCGTATTCTCCACAAGTGTAGACTGTCTACGGTTATCATTTAAGAAGCAATGAGCCATTTGTACCAGTTTCTGGATTGTTCTCTAGGTGTATGACACCTGCTGGTCATTATCACTGAATGACTTAAAGGTAGTAACACAGCCCCTGGATACTCAACCAGGGGAATACAATTAAGAGTGGTACCACTCTGTAATCATCATATTCAGAATATCCCTTTCTAATCAACAGTGTAGTTCTTCTGAAACCTTACAGTGAATTTTTTTTTTTCCTAATTACTCCAAAAACATTATAGAAACATTCAGTTGTCCTTTAGATCTGTGGTCCTCAACCCCTGGGCTGTAGGCAAGCCTGGCGTGTGGTGTGTTGGGAAGCAGCCCACACAGCAGGAGGTGAGCAGTGGGTGAATGCAGCTTCATCTGTGTTACAGCCGCTCCCCACTGCATGCCCACTGCCTGAGCTCCACCTCCTGTCAGATGAACTAGGGCATTAGAGTCTCATAGGAGCCTGCACCCTACTGTAAATGGCTGTGTGAGGATCTAGGTTACATGCTCCTTGTGAGAGTCTAATGCCTGGTGATCTGAGGTAGAGATACAACGTACTTAAATCATCCTAAAACCATCCCTTCCATCCCTGCAGTTCACAGAAAAGTTGTCTGTCATGACATGAGTCCCTGGGGCCAAAAAAGTTGGGGACTGCTGCTGTAGATTTCATGGGAAATATCTGGGTCTAGAGATTCTCAGAAATTAAAAAAGTGTGTCAAATAACCAGTGCCTACAGACAAACTCAGCATCAGTTTGACTACTCAAGCAAACTCCCAGTGACCTGGAGTGGCTGCCTGATCATTCAGGTAGCTCACTCTCTAAACATCCATGGTGATCCCAGGGCAGAGGCAGAGGCTTCCATATGGTTGGCTCATGGCGTTTCTCCAAGCACATACCAAATGATTCTCTTTGCGTTCATCCTTGTCTGATGTGTGTTCCTACAAGGATCATAAGCATAGAAGACGGAATGAAAAAGACCAATGGTTTGAGGAAGTAAAATACCTCAAAGAAATATAGCATCATCTGGATACCTCTTTACTTTATTTGAAATTTTCATTCTCACTTCAAGAATTATTTTGGAGTAAGCTTACATGTAAGAGTTTGTGTCCTATTTAACTTTTTTATTGTGATATCTGTCCAAAACATGTTGAAACCTCCTGGAAGTATCTTTTCTTTAGTGATACTAGTTACGGAGTGACCAAGTGTAACAATTACACTTGAACTTGCACCTTAGGTGTTGCTTCAAGAACTGGGTCCTGGTGATGGCATCGTCATGGCGTTTGACAATGTCCTGCAGAAACTGCTGGAGGAATATGGTAGTGACGACACAAGGAATGTGAAAGAAACCACTGAGTACTTAAAAACATCATGGATCAATCTAAAACAAAGGTAACTCTAAGGCCTTGGCAAGGAAATGTGTATCGTCACGTTGAGAATTTGGTCACTTTGGTTTTCTCATGGAAAAGCCAAATACAGATATATGATCATTATAAGTATACTTTATTATTATTTTTTTCTATTTTTATACTGTGATATGCTGGGTTAGTGTTATCATGCTTAATCCAGAATGTATATTTATATGACATCTACTTGAATTTCTACAGTGGAAGTTTTCCTTGAATATGCCTATACCTTGCCAATGATCATTTAATGTGTGCTCATCTTCTTATGCCCCTTGGTATTATCTTAACATACATTTGTAGTACTCTGATGGAAGGAGCACAGGTATTTAAAGATGCATCAGGGAATATTATCCCTAACAATAATTATGATAGTGTGCTGTTTCCCTGCAGCATTCTAAGTCGAGGACCAGACACACAGGAATCCATCCCTGAGGTCATTTACGTGTATTTAGGGTTTCAACTAATTTGTAATCTTTTCTTCTCATTACTCTGTCTAATCAGTATATTTAGGGCGGCCTAAAATAGCATGTGTGTTTACAAGAGATTTTCCTGTCACTTGAACATCTAGAATTTGAGGAACTGTAAACAGTGGTTAGCATCTCTTTAAGACTGTGTGTTTATATTCATCGTTAGTAAAAAAAGTGTTTACCTTATGCATAGTATTGGGAATGCCTGTGTTGAGGTGAAATTGCACACATTTGCTATTAAAATATAACTTTCTTAAATCTATTTTGATATTAAAACACACTTATTTTGCTCTGAATCAAATGGGTAATGTTGGCGTTCTTCCTGATTTATATTTCTGATAATAAAGGGTAGCCAAGAATTTAAAAACAGTTTGTTGTGGGAGAGTTTTGTACATTTCCCGAATGTTATTTTTAGTTAGAATCTCGAATGCAGTTCTGAAAACTCAAAGAAGATAATTACGAGGGCAGTGTGTGATCTTGAATGCATTGCTGGACACATGTAGTACCTAGGATATTGGAGAAAATAAGATTGGGCTAGTAAATGTAAAACTTCACAAGTGATTAGAGCAGAATGGCTGTAAGATTGATCTTTTGAGCATTTTACTATATATAACATTTTTCATTATGATGGTTTATTTGGATACACTAAAGTTACCATAATTAATGCAGGGAGGAAGATAAACTAAAAACAGCTTTAACCTTTAGAGAGATAGTCTTTAAATATAATTTATCTGCGTGTTTTCAGAAATTCCATGTATAAGAGTTAAGACTCTGTTTTTGTTGTAAACAATACCAGAAAAATTGATCACGTAGGAATGTGTGACCTGCTTTATTTACCAACTCCAATTCTTTTTTTGCTTTTACTTTGTAAATATTTTAAGACAGCCTACAGAAATAGTTAGATTAGATGGAAGAGGAAATTAAAAATGAATTATATGCCAAGGTGATCTTTCATTTGTCATAGCTAAGGCAACCATAGTGTTCCAATTCTTTTATAGTTACAAGTGTTTATCCTTATTCTAATTTTCTTTTTGCATTTTTGGGGTAACATAATTAATATATTAATATTTAGACATAATTTAGATATATTGTTGTCTATAAAGCAGGGAGAATAGAACAAAACTGGCTTACAGGATCTCTCTGTATGATAGCTGGGATTTCTGTATATTGAAAGAGTTTTGTCTTTCAAACAATGATATTTATAGATTTTGGTTATTCTAAATGGACATATTTCTAGAATATATAAATCTTTCTATGCCTTAAACAATGTATATGAACCTATATTTAACATTTTGGGGGAATTTTTGGCATTATTATTGCAAAGATAGAATTTAGGAAATCTAAGAAATGTTAGTGACGTTATAGTTCATCTAAACTAGTGTTTATCAATCATTTTTATGTTATTACTTCCCTAAGGAGCCTTTTTAGACTCCTGTTTCTTACAAAATTTTAATACCACAGTGTACAGCGTGTCTGTTTCTATAATGTATGGTGGTGCTTTATACATAAGAAGAGTAAACTTTTCTGTGCTCTTCTTTCCACAAATAACCTTTGTTGAGAATACATGCTCTAAACAAATGTTCTCAGGCTCAGAGAAGTTCAAGGACATGTTCAAAGTCACAGAACAGAGCCAAGACAATATTTTTCTATGCTTAACGATAATGATGTTCTTCGTGCTCTGAGTTCTAAAGAATTGGTAGTCATTTTATTCAGGCTGCTATGTTTGTAGATTTTGTGCTTTATTTTTAGTGGGTAAGTTTCACGGGGTTTCTTCTCATCGTCAGGCACGGGGGGGGGGGGGCTCTTCTTGTGTATTATTTCATTTAATCTTAACATCACCACAGTAGATGCATGGATGAAATAAAGTGAAATACAGAGAAGTTAAGGAATTACTCAAGATCGCACAACTCAGAATGGTGGAGTTGGGATTGGTATTCTAGCCTTCTTGACTGCCCCATCAGGCTCTTCCCCTCTTTAAAAACAGTTTTTGTTCTTTGAATCCCAATGTCAGCTATTGCTAATGAGTGCTTTGCGTACCTGCCTCTTGGATCAGTGGTTCTGCTTACCGGTTCTTATTTGCGTTGAGTTTAGAAACCAGGTCAGATTAAAGGTATGGTGGCCTCTTCTATGAATAATGTAGCACCTTCCAGCACAGGTCCATCATACCTACTGCAGTGGCTGCAAGAGGCCTTTTACCAGGGCTCTCCCTTATCTCTCTGCCTATTCTGTATCATCGTCAGCCACATTCTGGAGGGGTCAAGGGTTGTTCAGTGCTTGCACATTGGATACTATTAGTGCAGCATAACCTGTGAGGTTAATATCAGCTTTCAAAGGAAATGTGTATGAATTGCAGTTGGCCAAAGTAATTTGGCTCTTCACAGTTATGGGTCCACGATCCCTTATCTATAATGCCAAAATCCCAAAAAAGCTTTGATAACAAAAAAGTTTTGAATTGACATGAGGCTATTTGTCATCGTCTTTATTTATCTTGCTTAGTGGTGAATAGCCTTGGTCCCAAGCTGCAGAAATATTGACTGGTTCCTTGCTCAGGGGTAATAGGTAATATAGATACATTTATAATATTAGTTTTCCAGTGTACAAAAATTTTTAATTCTGAAACACAGCTCATTCTCAGTAGTTCAGGTTGTGTGAACAGTAGGCCTGCCTCTAACTGGTCTACAGATCTGGGCCACTATTTTTTTACCTATGACCTTTCTTTCCCTTCTGTCTTTTAATGCCAATTAATGTTTTTAGTGCTAATTGCAACAGGGATGGCTGAAATAGGTTTGTGGTAACTTTTGGAATGTGGATGGCTGATTTAGGTCTGACGTGTTACTTTAGCTCTACGTATAGACTCTCCAAGGCTAAGACAACGTTTTATATTTGTATGTATATATACTACGTATACACACACATAGTTATCTATGCTGAAGTATTAGAAGGGAAGTGAGACAACATTATAATGGCATGCTCTAAAGAATTTCTTCTAAATCTGTAATTCTGTGTATTTTTCTCCTTGTCCTTGTTTCCATGAAGTCATATTTTGCATTGCCTGTTTTAAGGCGTTTCTGGGATTGCACACGCAGAGCAGAAAGCACACTGAGAGTGGTGTCTGGCAACCTTTGGCTAAAATTCCACTTTATGCACTTACCTTCTGTGTGAACCTGCAACAAGTTATTTCAACTCGCTGGGTCTCTATTTTCTTGGTTCTTAAACTTGGAGGATCTTGAGCATAGTGAGGTCAAAATTAATTACATATATAAAAGTTTGTGGTGTGTGGTGTATGCTGAACACAAGGGTGCCCAGATGGCCATCCTCTGCTTTGTCATTTTCTGTCTTTCTGATAAGTCCCAGGCCTTCATTCTGCTTCGCATTACTTATTACGGTTAACTTAGCAGAAGGTTGATTCATTGTAAGTTGTTTTTCTATAGTCATCGTAAAGGGTCTCTACTTAAATTAATGATAAAAATACTTGGTTTTCTGCTTTACCGAATATAGGATAGCTATCCTAAATCTTTATTGCCAGGTGAAACTTCTTAGAAAAAGCAATTTTCTTGGTTAGTGAAATCATTACAGTTGCTGGCTTTATGTTGCCTTTAAGTGTTTTCTGATGAAGTTAAAGTCGAACTGTCTTGGGAAGAAAGGCTACAGAATTTTAAAAAGACACAATTATTTCATGCAAGAGCCACAAATACACATTTATCCATGGAGAGAACTTCATTGTCTTCTTTTGAAATGATGTTGTATTTCTCGTTAATTGGTTAATAATGGCTAGCTGGACATGTGGAATGGAGAGTTGTAGCTTTCCATTCCAATATGTAAATACTGTGTATCCCATATAAAATACTGTGTTAAATATTGCGTATACTAAAGATTGACTTTGTGAAGACCTTGACTATTCGGAAAACAGGTTATGTTCTAAAAATTTAAATTTACTTTGGATCGTTTTCCCAATTTTGTTGTATGTTGTGAAGCTTCTCCCATTTATATTTCTACTCTTTCGGTAGTGATTATTTATTGTTCCTTAAGGTTAATAGAAATGACGGATTTTTCTATAGTGTCTATCGTTCAATTTGGTCAATTCCTTTTAATAGGCATCAATAGAAAACACTCCTATTGAGATTATATCAGGTAGGCTCAACCTTTGAGCTCTTCAGAAGATGCTGTAGTGGCTGTCATTCTCAAATCTACGGGGTTCGGTGAAAAGTACAGGGAGCCTTACCCTTCTAGCCTGTCCAGTAGTATGAGGTCCAGAGATTAGGGTCAGTCACCTTGATTTATCCTCTCAGAAATTTACTTCCCTTGAAAGTAACCTTTACTTTTCAGCCTGTTTCTTTTATTTTTCTTGCTGGCTTTTCATTTTTAGTTTTCCCTTCCAAGCTGGGAATAAAACTGGCCAAGAAGAAAATTGCAAAAATTATATTCTTCTGTATTTTCCTTCTTAGTTATGTTGCTTTACTATTTCGAGTGCCATTTTATTGTCTTAAAAAAAATGTTACCAACAATGTCTTTATGGAGTATGCCTGAGAATGCTAATTCATTTTGTAAATATCAAGCGTAAGTATGCAGATATTTTCTCAGTACATTTTGCTCTCTATCAGACAAACTAAAAGGCTAGTGCCCATAGTCCTTGTTTTTGCTTTCATTTGTGCTTTTTCCATAGATTAGCAAATTAATTAAATGAGTATTTATTTAATTTCCCATTTGGCAAACTCTGTGATGAAGCCTGAAGACTGAATCACAAATACATCCTCTGCCTGCCCCCAGGAAGCTTAGTTTTATAGGGGTACTTATGTAGTATAAGAACAGGAGATTGTTTTGGAAGGGAGAGAAATTGAAGAGATGCTATGTAAGAGAGAGATTTCATTAGCTTGGGTAAATTTAGAAAGCATAGCTTAGAAGGTGACTTTTGAGTTGATTTTTATAGGTTAAGAAGGAGCCATCTGAAGAAAATTCCAGAGCGAATGGCAAGTATGTGTCAGGAGGCACAAAATCATAGAATGTGGCTGAAATATGATTAATAAGAGAGTAAGGGCTTGGTAGGAAGAAGAAGAGGCCAGATTGTGCTGAACTTTGTAAGACATGGGAAGGAGTTTGGACATCATAAATACAATGGAAAGCTATGGAGATACGAAGTAGGGCAGTGACACTGTCTAACTTATATATGCTGTATATTGATGGCCCCGGATTTTAGGTGGAGAGTAAGTTGTAGAGGTAAAAAAAAAGAATAATATGGAGAACAGAAATGAAGTGACTGTTGTGGTGTAGGTGGGAAATGGTGGTGACCTTGGCTATTGTGAGCCAGCAATAATGGAAAGAAGGTGGTAGATTTGAGAAGTGCTTTTGAAGTGGAAAATCTACTTTGGTGGACTAGATATGGTATTTCAAGGACTAGAAATCATCAAAGATGTTATTTTTGTAAAATGATGAGTGGGGACACCATTCACTGATTGAGAAAGGCTGTGAGAGTTTTGGGAGGACAAAATCTAAAAACTGGGTTTTGACATGTTTGTGTGAGGTGTCTGTTAGATATCCAGTGTATAGGTTAAAGTGGCAGTTGAGTCTATGAATCTGGAACTCAAATGTTCTGGACCACAAATAGGAATCAGGGAGTTACCAGCATTTGTGTTGGAGAGAAGACTGTGGGACTGCATGAGATTTCCAAGGAAGCATAGGAGCTCTAGGGATGATGGAAGAAGAATTTGGGGGGTAGTTTGGGGCAGATTGGGGAAGATGCAGAGTACTATTGGAGTTATAGTGTAATATCAGTTGTCTAATGAAGACCTAGTGTCTGATAGTGGCTCAGCAAAAAAGAAAATAGGACATGGTGAGAGGAACCCTGTCAGGGGATAGCTCTGCGGTCTTACATATTTACCTACCGGCATAGCCAGTGCTATGGGCAGGTATCATGGGATAGAGGTGGGGCTTGGAGTGGGTGGGGGTCCTGCCTCAAGCTTCCCACGTGCCATTAGCAGCTTAGGGGACATTCTCCTTGAGGCCCATGGATTGAAGTTTTAAGTGTCTTGGTGATGACTCAACTTCTGTGTAATAAGGATTGGTCACCAAAAGACCACAGATCGTTGTGAATATCTGCAGTGACTAATTCTTTACCTCTACTGCCTTTTTTCCCACATCATGCCTTAATATAGTTCCAGAAAAATGTTATTTTATTTATGAAAGAACAAAATTACCTTGAAACTGTATACCCATTGAAAAGCTTAAGGAGTTGTTTTATTAAGTTTTCCATCTGCCACTCAAACTACTGATGCAACTGTTTTTTACTCTAAAAGACATAAATATATTTAAGTCTCATCGCTGTAAAGGTCATGTTTTTAATACAGTAAAATATAGCAACACATATCTGTGGGTTTCCTAAGATACTCTTATCCATTCATGTCTTCAAGAAAAGATGTATCTATTGTATTCAAATACTCTTTTGACCAATTATAAGCCCATGCCCACTTCATTAAACAATATATTATACCCCATAGCTTAAAATACCAAATATTATTTAACACCTTCAAAATGACATTTTTAAAAGGCAGTTATGTAGGGGGCCTTGTTTTGTTATGTTACATAATAAAACATAATAAAACCATAGCTGCTTTTATTACACAGTCTCTTTAAGAGCTAAGAGTTTACATTTTAACAAAATCCTCATTCCCTTTAATGTAAACTATTATGAATCTGTCACCGTGGATTTTCTTAAATCTTTTATGGGAGGCTATTTATATTTTCAGTGTGTACCATTTCTTGCAGTGAAGACTTTTATAGTCTGTTACTTTTTTTGTTTAAAGTAAAAAAAAAAAAATCCTGCTAACGTTACTTGCATAAACTTAAAAGGTTGTATGTTTTAAGTTTTCAGCCTATGCTTATCTTTGTGATTTATAGATTTACAAAATCATTTTTAAAAAATCTTCCTTGCCTTTGTCTTCTAGCCACAAATCCTAAACTTAAAATCATTTCTTTTCTTGCAATAGTGTTCCTTCTCTATATTCTCTCATTACGTTTCTCTGGTCTTCCTCCAACGCCGTTCCAATCTTTCTTGAGATGTAGCAATCAGAACTGCCAAATGTAAAATCGACATTGAGAATCGTAGACTAATACAAGTTCATCACTGGGTGGGCTGAGAAATCTTCCCCGTTCAAGCCTCCCAGCCCTTTATGCTGTCTGCACACCCTGTATCCTTTCTCATCAGTGACTTTTCATTTACATGCAGCGATTCTTAATGAGGCCGAATGTGAAGCGAGGGATGGAGGTGAGAATGGTGGAACTCTTCTAGCAGTCTTTATAATCCCTGTGTTGGATTATGGAGTTTTAAAAGGACCCCTGGAGATTTTGCAATGGGTCTTTTACTGATCTAGTATAAGCCTCTTATTTTGAGGTTGAAAATAATAAATTAGAGATTTGAAATGATTCACCCCAAGCTATATAGCTAGAAAATGGCAGAGGTGGTAGAATTCTGTCATTTTCTCCCAAGAGCTGTGTACACATGACATTAAAGGCAATTTATTAGCCTCTGTGTTACAGTATACATACATATTCCTAAGCCTCTGACTTTAGGAACTTTTTTTGCTTTATGTTATTGTAATAAATCATGAATAATGCCTTGAAATGGATTAAAAAATCTTATGAAATTCAGTATACTGTACTCTAGCCTTCGCTATTATTTTTAAAAATAAACTTAAGGGTAGAGGAAACTAATACAGTTGAGCTACATTCTAGTAGAAAGTTCATATGAATTATGTTGATTTCAAAAACTAGAATACAAATTAATGTACATTTTCACTAAGTATGACTCAGTTTAAAAATGTATTTTTGTTATCACAATATGAAGGCAATTTGGATTGTTGTAAACAGAGTTCATTTTTCAGTACGTTCGTTAGTTTTAGTAGTTGAGTGCATGCTAAAAAATTTGACACCAGCTACATGTGCATTTAAAAAAGTTCACCAGGAAACGTATTACAGATTGCATACTTGCACATTGTAGGCAAAACTAATTTCCTAGTATATAACCAAATTCATAAGCAAGGTTAGAGAACATTTTATTTATTGTTTATTATATTTTGATACATTTATGTGTGTCTACCTTATTTTCTCCTTAAAATATTGCTGTAAGGGAGATATTTAGTCAGTAAATACTTGTTGAATTGCTACTCTGTGTGGGTGCTAGGGATACCATGTGCATGATGATTCAAACAGATGAGAAAAATCTCTTGCCATCATAATCAGAGTCATAGTCACATGGACAGAAAAATGGTGGCCAAAGATGAGGAGGTTATTCTGGCTTGTCTGGCTGGGCCCCTTCTTATCCCATGACTCAGTAAAAGTGAGGTGGAGGAAGAGGGGTAGATCAGAGAGATAAGATGTGAAGACTTCACCCACCATCACTGGCTTTGAAGGTGGAGGAAGGGACCATGAGCCAAGAAACATGGCAGCCTCTAGAAACTGGAAAAGGGAAGGAAATGGCTTTATCGTGGCAAGCAATTTGCTTTTGATCTAGTGGAGATCTGTGTTGGACACTAATGGACAGAACTTCAAAATAATACATTTGTGTTGCTTTAGACTACTAAGTTTGTGGTACTTGATTATGGAAGCAGTGGAACACCCATAGCCATGGTAGAAGAAATTATGAGCTGCATCAGGAAAGGTACCATAGATTTGGATGGTGTTTGTACTGAGTTCAGTAGACATTTACCAGGTGGGAAGGGGAAAATTAGTGGAGTCTGGAGGCAGGGGGGAGGGAAGAGGAAGGATATTTAAGGTAAAAGAAGGGAAATATAAAACTTGGATATGACAGAGACTGTGACTTTTTGGAGGATTACTAGTTGAGTCATTTTTGTAGATGAAATGCATGAGGCTTGGAGTGATGAGATGATTCTTGGGGAGGTGAGCAAGAGTAGGATCATGGAAAGTCTTATGTGCTAAGCAGAATTTAGGGGTGGTGAAAATGATGCTTGAGGAAATAAGGCAGTTTTCTCAAGCTTTCATGGCTATTTGGTGATGGAGCATTGTCCACATTGATCCCAAACTCATATTCTTCTGTTTATACAAAGAAGACATCTATTAAAAAAAACTAAAATTTATTGTTGTTGTTTTTTAATAGTTTCCTAGGCAATGAATATTTTTAAAGAGTATTTTGTTTTTTGCCACTGAGGACCAGCAGACAGTTGATAATTTGACATTAAGTCTCCTAGTTTCTATTAATAGATTCAGAATGTTCTACTGGTCATTAAAGTGTGTTGCTGGAATCACGCTGTCTGAGGCCAAGAGCTCGTGATCTTAGCTTCCTTTTTCTGTGAAGCATGACTTTAGGCTTTCTACTCCCTGCTATCTTGGTTCCTTATATGTGTTGTATAAATGCTTCTCGTGTATGGTGTAGAGAGTCCTCTGTCTCCAACCTTAGGATTCTTAGACATTCACATCCTTTTCCTTAATCTGGGCAGAACTCATCTCACTAATCTCTGATGATCTATTTTTTACGACAGCTGTTGCCATATTATGTACATTTGAATATTCTTAAATAATAAGAGGATTCTGATTATGGACAATGAAAGGGTGTGACTTTATTACATTTTTTAATGACCAAATTTTATTTATTGAATATTGTTAAAATGCGAATAGCCTGTTCATGACAGATTAGTTGAATGTGTATATTCTTTTAATGCTTGGCTTTCTAGTTCTCTTTTGGCAAACCCTTTTTTGGTTGTTCTTAATATTTTTTTCAGTTGATGTCTTATACACTGAAAATATGGGCAGGATTTGAGGGTAGATAAAACTTCATCAACAGCACCCACCTCATATGAGTAACTTCTTAATTTTATATGGGTAACTTCTTAATTTTAAACATTAAAGAAATATACACCTATGATTACCAAAAAAACTACCTAGTTTTATAACAAAAATTAGTTATTCTCTCTTTACTCACTGTAATCCTCCCTCAGAAGCGACTGATTTCCTTTTCAGCTTCTCCTTATATCATTTATACATTTTTATATTCTAAATATGATGAGTATGCCATTATCTTTTAGTTCATCGATATTAGACCTTGTCTACTGAAGTTCTGTTTTGTTAAATATTTAGGAAATGGCTTTTTTATGCCACTATTGACTTCCCTTATTCATCATTTAATTTTCAGATAAATAGATATTCAATGGTGTCATTATTTCTATCCAAACATTAAGAGCCAAGCATTGACATTTACTGTCATTTTGTTTCTTTGCTGTTTGTTTTACCTAAAATTAATAATTGACTTCCTTTGTGTGTGTCTACTTTTCTTTGCACCCACTGCTAACTCTTCTACATTTTCCAATGACCTGACAGTACAATTTTCCACAATGTCAATCACATTAAGGAGGCTATCACTTCCAATATTGTTTCTTGGAGACATTTCTCCTGAAGACATGCTTTCTAACCCTGGTGCACAGCCATCATTCTGGGTGTTTTCTTTGCTTTTCCCCTGGTTTGGAATCCCTAGTTCTTGGATCTCATGTGTTTTTATTGCTTTTGCTTTTGGTTCGTTTTCCCCTTTGCACATTTCCTCATCTTTCCTGAATGTATCCTTTGTGATTTTTGTCAGGCTAAAGTAAGAATACAGCATAGTTGCAATGGTGATGACAGCCCTCACCTTTCCAATTTGAATTCCTTCACTCTTTTCTGTGACCTGCTTTGACTGTCAGCATGAGCACCCCTTTGCTTCTATCTGGGTTGCATCTCTGTTTTAATGCTTCTCGCATCTTCTTCCTTCTTGATTCTCAAACTGAGTTTTGTGGAGGATATCACCTAGGAGCTTCTTAAAAAATGGTCTGTGAGAGAAATTTTAAAGGCATGTTAGAGATAGGTTGTCATTATTCCATAAATACGTATTATAATACTGTAATAAGAACTCTGAGGAATATGGAGCTATAAAAAACCATTTCTGCCCATAGAAAGTTTATAGACTAGGTAGACAGACAAGAAGTCTCTATGATATGGTTAAAGGAAAACTTAAGAGTAAGACAAAAATCATAATCCAACAGTTTTTCAAAGATAAATAAATAGTTGTGTGAAGAGGAAAACTTAACCTCTTATGAACTCAGAGCCAGGAAGTCTACTTTGGATGGAATGTTCTGGAAGTGGTGGCTCTTAAACATTCAAGAAGTGGTAGGATTTTGAAAAATGGAGATGGATGGTCAGAAGTATTTTTTTATAAGGATGTAAAATTTTTATATGGAAAGAGCATTAAGACTATCTAGACAAAAAACTCTTTGACCTAAACAAAGTATTGGGCAAAACTCTGGGATAAAGTTGGAAAAGTTGGTGATTGATTATGGAGCGACGTTAAATTCTAGGTGCGCAATTTGAATTTATTCTTTGAGTTAGTGAATACATGCTGAGATGAGAATTTATATATCCAGAGTGTCCTGTAAATGGGATGCTAGTGTGCAATCTTTTGTGTCTGGCTTCCTTCACTTAGCAGAATGCATGTGAGATTCCATCTGCATTGCTCCATGTATCAGTGATTTGCTTATTTTTATTGCTATGTGAGTACACTGTTGTATGTGAGTACACTGTTGCTATGTGAGTACACTGTTGTATGTACTGTACTTCATGTATCCGTTTAGGTTGACATTTGGGTTGTTTCCACTTCTGGACCATTACAAATAAGGATGTTGTAAACATTCGCATACAGCTTCTGTGTAGACACATGTTTTCACTTCTCCAGGGTGAATATCCAGGGATAGGATGGCTGGATTGTATCACACGTGCATGGTTAGCTTAAAACTGCCAGCTGATTTTCAGAGTGGCTATACCATCGTATACTCTTACGTGCAATGTAGGAGAGTTGCCCCACATTCTCACCAGCACTTGGTGCACTCATTTTCTGAAAGCAATATGTGGTGAGGTTTCAATGAACATTTCTATAGTGATTGATGGTGCTAAGTATCTTTTTATGTGCTTGTTTGCCCTATGAAACATATACTTCCTATGGTGATCTTTAAATCTTTTACCCATTTTTTTAAAGAACATGTTTATTGATGTGTAAAAATGATACCTACTCACTATAAATTCAAAAAAATGCTAAAAAGTACAAATAGGAAAGTAAACCAATTTAAAGCCTAGTGCTTAAGAAGTTAACATACCATACATTTTTCTCTTCTGTGTATAAATGCAGATAGAAGGATCATGACAAATGGATGGATGAGTGAATAGGTAGGAAAAAAATATAAAACATGAAGTCATATTAGATATACTCATTTTTATTGAGATACAATTCATATACAGTAGTCTCTTCTTATCTTTTCATTTCTTCTTCTGTGGTTTCAATTATCTGTCGTACAGTACAATAAGATATTTTAAGAGAGAGACTGCATTCATAGAACTTTTATTGCAGTATGTTGTTATAATTGTTCTATTAATCTCTTATTGTGACTGATTTATAAATTAAACTTTATCATAGGTATATATATATAAAGGTATGATATATATATATATAGGAAAAATCACAGTGCATGTGGGCCCTGGCCCTGTCTGCAGTTTCAGGCTCACTGCACATCTCCCCTGCAGGGAAAGGGCGCCTACTGTGCTGCGAACTTCACCCTTTTCACGGGGACAACTCAGTGGTTTTTAGTACATGGACCATGTTGTATAACCATCATGACTTCTAGTTTCAGACAATTTATAACCCTAAAGAACATTCCATGTTGTAAGCAGGTAGTCTCTGTTGTCCTCCACCCCCTAGTTCATCTACCTTCTCTCTTTATGGATGTGATATTTTAGAAATTTTACACAGATGGGCTTTCATAATATATGGCGTTTTGTGTCTGGCTGTTTTGCTGAGCATCTTGTTTTCAGTGTTCATCCATGTTGTATCAAGTATGAGTCTTTCATTCCTTTTTATAGCTGAATAGTACTCCATATATGATATACTGTATTGTGTTTATCAATTCCTTCATCAATGGTGGACATCTAGGTTGTTTCTATTATATGATTAGTATAAATCATATAATTTATATGCTATAAACATCTGTGTACAGATTTTTGTATGGAAGTATGTTTTCAGTTCCCCTGGGTTTAAGTATAATACCTAGGAGTGGAATTGTTGGTCCTCATTTTTTTTTTTTTTTTTTTTTACTGAGTTGTCTGTTTTCTTATTGTGGGGCTCTGACATATGCATAGTTTTAAATGTTGGCTTTAGAGATATATGTATCTTTTAACTCAGGTAATTTCAGGATAGTTCTATGTTCAAATTTTGATGTAGATTGAATGAAGGGTTTGTAAAAGCTTGATTGTCCAATGTGTTCTAAACATAATTAAATCAAATTAAAAAATAAACTTGTATTTTATCTGAATTGTCTAAAAATACATAAAGTTGACCCTCTAAATTATTTTTGTTTTTATCTTAAATATTCAGCTTTTACTTCCTAGAATTGATTTAGTCACTGATTTTATGAATATTTCTGGGTATTGCTTTTTGGGTGCCTCGTGTTATATCAAGGCATTGACTTAGAACATATGGGGGAATAACTTAATGTGCAATTATAAGATGTGCAATGTAGTCATCATTATGTTATGATGCGGACGTGATTTTGTTAGTATTCATGTGTCTCCCTCTCACTCTTCTCACAATCCGCATGCCTCCTCCACTAAGGATTATTCCAGAGACACATATAAATAAATCTCCAAGTTATATTCAGTGACTTAAATAAAAGTTCCTTTGAAGCTGTCTGTTATTCTTTTATTTAAGGTATGCGTGCTGTGGAATGTCACCCTATAAGTAATGGAACCTGCCTATCATGTTGTTACTTTCAGTATTGCTGACAGACAGAATGCCTTGGAGGCTGAGCTGGGGACAGTGCAGGCCTCTCGCAGAGATCTGGAGAACTTCCTAAAGTGGATCCAGGAAGCTGAGACCACAGTGAACGTGCTGGCGGATGCCTCCCAGAGGGAGAATGCTCTTCAGGACAGTGTCTTGGCCCAGGAGCTCAAACAGCAGATGCAGGTAAATGCACAGAAACTATAGACAGTGTTTGCATTTGTACCACGTTCTGTGGATCCATCTCTGTGCAAATTTATTACTGTTAAAAGGTGAGGCTGCCACCTTGTTCTGCTATGAAATCCCTGCTCTCCTGTGAATAATTAGTTCCTAGAAATAAAATCTGTAAAATATTTTCACTTAATATTAGAGGAAAAAACACTACCTGGTTTTATGAAAGTAATAATTATTTATTTAGAGTTGGGGGCTCATAGTTATTCTGTTTTCTGTCATTTTAAGCCCTATTTCAGTTAGCTTTATTGAATCCTAAATTATAAGGACGTTTTTCAGTAATGTGAAGTTGTTTCTTTCCCCATTTATTATATATACTTAATATAAAAGCTGCAAAAACTGTATGGCTTAGTTTACAACGAAGAATATTAGCCTTGAAGGTACTACTTTTATGTACAGAATGAGGTTCGAATTTTTCTTCTCCATGAAGTATGCTAATACAGAATCTTTCCTTTACAGAAATTACAATTAATCTCATGAAGCATGTGTGAATCTTTTCTGCCCCGCCCTTGAACCTCCCATTTGGTCTGCCTAGATTGACCTATCAATCATATGCCATATGCCGTATGATCTTGGCAATCATATAGGCCTTCTCCCTTAGATCTTAGCTCCAAACCTATGCTAGTAAGGACCTCTCCTTGCCATTTCAGTCTCACATGAGTTTGACCATTATTTTTTCTGATAACAGCTTGTGAACACGTGTCTTATTGTCATTTGATGCATGTCTCCACCTGTCTCAGTTGAGCACACGATTCTTAAGGGACATGATATTATTCCACATTGTTGCCTAGGCAGGGCCCTGTGTGCAAATCCTAAGTAAATACTAACTGCCACTCTTGGTCCTAGGCTTCACTATTATGAAATTCAGCATTGATGACCTTTTGAATTTGTTCTTAGGAACTCTTTTTCCCTTAAAATATCAAAAAGACTCTTTCTTAAAATGTCAACAAATATGTGGCTCTGGATAAAAGCTATTGAGTCTTTTTTTGAACCAACTTTTATTCTTATAGTTCTTCTCTATATTTGAAATTATTTTTATTAAAAAGTTATAAAATTTTTTAAAAAGGGATCTTTTGGATTGAGCTTATTTGGAACTTGTTCCCATGCATAAAGACTGTTACGGTGTTTTACTATTAGGTTCTTAAGACTAACTTAATGAAAATCTATGTTTCTTTACATGAGTTCTTATTTCTTGTTCATTTTGTAATACCTTTGTGACTTGGTAGTGAGTATGACTGGACAAGTGTAAGAGTTAAATCCAATCCTTTGTCTCATTCTCTGGAGTCTCATGAGGTTACAGTTAATGTTCATTGACAAAATATTTACCCATCATCTGGATTTTAGGGGATTAAAGAGGGCTGTAAATATGGATAGATGCTAGAATATATTATTTTTAATGATTTAAACAACTATAAGCCTGACCTATAAATGTTCCCAGATAATTTATGTAATGGTGTTAATTTCAATATCTATGTTGGCTATGCACTTAAGTGGTGACAGCTTATAGACCAGCAGTGAAAGGAGGCTTGAAATGAACCTTGGTGATGAGCACCAGTGACACAGGCCTGTTGCAGAGTTTAACGATGTCTTCTGACACATTTAATCTTAGAATAGATTCTTACCATAACCAAAACTCTCCTCAATGTTTAATGAATATTCAAACTGTGGAAGACAAATGTACATAGAAATGTTTAAAGTCTTTCTAAATAAAAATAGCTCAGCACAGGATTACTTGTTGTGTGGCAAACAGCATTGAGAAGGAAAGGTTGCTGACAAAAAACGCCAGCATACATTATAATATGTATAGAAATTACTTCCCCCAAATAATTTAATGTTCCTGAAATGGAATCTTTTGGCTCAAAGAATGTAATAAAGAGGGCATTTATTAAGAGCTTTCTTAAATCTCTATTTATCTAAAGATATACACATACATTTGTTTAATGTATAGGATGTTTCACAAAATGGAAATTTGCATGATTTTTCCCTCTCTTCCTCCTTTATTAAATGCTCTTAATTTTAAAGCATTCTCCCATTCTATTTAAAAAATATTCCATGGCTTTATTTTTAATGCCTTCTATGTAGATGCTGTTAGAGACTTAGTACCTTTCACAGAATATTTCTGAGGCAAGAAAATTTTAATTTTCCTATGGGCTTGTGTATTAATGAATCTCCTTTTGTGTGAATGAACAGCCATTTAAAATAGAGACTTGTTTGGAAATGGAGAGGTGTTTGTTGAAGGAAATGACTGTAGAATAGCACATCAAATCATAAAATAAATTTTCTGTGATGTGAGGGTTGGTACGTGTGCTGTGCTAAAGATGGTGTTTTGTCACAATGAAGAAGTTGGTTTTATATTGGTTTTAAGTTGCACCTTGGGTAAATTTTGACAAAGGACAGTTCTAAAGCACATGGAAGATGAAGATGAGTTTGGAGGAGTATGCTGTGATACACACAATTTCTGTTAAGGATGGATGATCATTTGGATTTCTATAGTTATGTTTCATTGCCCTGTGGCAAGGATGTTAGGTTTTATCCCTCAGCTGAGGCCTTTTGGTAAGAGAAAAGCTGATCCTTGGGAGACTGCAAGAGAGACAAGCTCCTTGAGAGCCAAGTAGTGCAGATCTTAAAGGGTCTTGTACGTCTTGCTAGGTATTGTATATTTTAACCTGCTGTCAGTGGGGAGAAGGAATAGAGGATAACTAAGCAACAGTGATGCAATGGGGTTTCTGCTTTATAGGAATCTGACTGATGACATTTTTGAGGAATGGGTTTAAATGAAGTAAGAGTGACAGCAGGCAGGTCTGTTAGGGCATTCATGTAGCACTCCATCATCTGGTGATACTGACCAGACGGGAGGCAGTAGCAGGGCAAGACCTAATGACTCCATAGTATGGGCATAGGATGGGGAGGAGTCAAGGAGATGGTACTAGAGCCCGCCCCTGGGAACACAGGAGAAGGAAATGCCACGGCAGAGGTGAGGTTGGGGGGAAGTGTGAGAAGATGGCGTGGATTCCATTTAGACCATGTTGAAATGAGGCATTTGTGTAACACCTGGGAGATGCCTGGTTTGTATGCAGGTGTTGCTATGAATTTGTATTCAAACAGTTTGGCCAAAGATTGGCAAGAACTTTTTATTCTTTTTATTTCATTTTATTTTTTGCTCTTCAGTGAAAGACTTCTAACAAGTTTATTAATTCAAATCCATTTATTCCTAATTTTTGTGCTCATGTTCTAGAATATTATTATTTTAATTCTATTTGAAAATTTAAGCTTTGCATTTGCAGCACCAATTAATCGAGATGTTCTTATTCTTTTCATGGATAAAATCCTGAGACCCTGCTGCTTTCTGGGGTGGTGTTACAATAGGTAGCTGGTATTGCTCTTTTAATTTGTTTTTGGGATTATTATACTTTTAGCCTAATTTTTCTCCTCGTATTCCATAGACACAGATTTTGATTACACAGTGTTTCAGATCTTCTTCTACACCTACCTCCATGCGTAGCACTGTGTTTGGGGGTAAATACTTCCCATCTTCCAGTTCTGGAAAAGAAACAATGACTTCGTATTTTTATTTTTATTTTTTTGCACTTTTTGGCCGGGGCCGGGTTTGAACCCGCCATCTCTGGTATATGAGGCTGGTGCCCTACTCCTTTGAGCCACAGGCGCCGCCCGACTTCGTATTTTTTATAATAACTCCATTGCTATATATAATTCATATACTATAAACTTTAGTAGTATGTAATCCAAATACTATGCAGTTCATCCATTTAGAGTTTACAATTCAGTTGTTTTTTAGTACAATCACAGAGTTGTGCAAACCTTGTTGTAATCAAGTTAGAACATTTTCATTACCTCGAAAAGAGATCATTTACCCTTTAGCAGTCGATTCCCCATTTCTACCCCTGAAAAGTCACAAATCTGTTTTTATCTATTTGCCTATTAACTTAGTGTTTTAAATCATATTATTTGACTACAGCCTATGCTTTTGGCTTGACATGTGTATTAAAAACACTGTTAGCCTCACCAGAGGGAGGCAGTGTGGATTATTAGCACAGACCTTCAGGGAAAAAAAATATGCTGCAGGAATCCACAAAATTCTGCTTATAAACATGACTCTATAAGATCCAGTAGAACTTTAAATCATGCTAAAATGAAGGACAGAGAAAGGCAGATGAAGTGAAAGAAGAGAAACAAATATTTAAACCCTGTATTTCTTTCAAAGACTCATGATAACAGTAGAGAGAGCTGAGGCTGGGCATTGCTCAGGTTACTAATTTGAGCCGGACACTGATAATGAGAAACATCTGGATTCTATTTCTGGCTGTGCTCTTTGACCCAGTCATTTAATCATTAGGGGTCATTTTGCTCATCTCCTGATAGTACTTTACTCCCATGGTCATTTGTAATGGTATTCAGAGTGCAGCAGAGAGCATCTCAAGTCTGTAGACCTACACATCAGAAGCCAAACATTCTAAATTGAGTCTTTATACGATATAATTATGGTCTCATATTTTCTATTCATAAAATTAAAACAGTTTTATGGCAACTAAAATGAGATCAAGAAGATGCTGTCTATGGAGGGAATATTCAGTAGTCAGTTACAGACTTTATTTTTTATTAACTTCGCCATTTAATTAGATGAGTCCTAACCTATTTCATTTCTAATGGCTTTCCTCCTAGGCAGTCATAAGGGAGGGAGTCCATGGACAGCTGTGCTTTTAGGGTATGTTAGGTAAAGCACCATGCCCCCTGCCAGCATTTTTGTTTGGTTTTTGTTTTGCTTTTTTGTTTCCCATGATCTTGTGCTGAGACCGGTCTGGAGGTGATTTATGAGCACTTAATGTATGGGCTGCTATCCTTGGAGTCAGGTCCCCTTTTGCTCTTCCCGGGATTTATAAGAGCGTCTCTTATTCACTCATTCACAGAGCATTGCCAGAGCTGTATTTATCAGGTGGTGAACGCACCCCTCTTTAGAGAGAGGGTGAATGCTACTTTCTCTCTTAATATAAACCAGCTACAAGGCGTTTACTGTGGTGGCGGGCAGCGATGTGTTGAATCTCTGTTCCCAGGGGGACGTCTGCTTTGTATCTGCAGCTTTAATGTTTCACTTAATATCCTCTTTGGCTACTGAGCGCACTCCTCTCCAGCAGCCGGCAGGGCTTGGCGGCTCGACAACTTGCTACATTTCTGGCCCTGCCAGGCTGAGCAAGTGAGGGCTGTGAGCATCTGCGGGGGTCTTCCTGGGTGGCGTTTGTGCTTTTGAAATTGAGAAGAAGTTGAAGGAATACCAGCCTGCTTTTTTCCTAGAACCTAAAACCCCGTATCTTTCAAATGCATTCCTGGAAACGAGCATGCTCAGAGAACTGGCAAATCATTGTCCAGTGACCGGGAGGAAATGATCGTTGCTCTTCATTTATAATGCAAATTCTGAGGTGTCTTCACAAGTGTGGTAAACTTAAAATGATGGCTGTGGTGAGAACGTCTCTGCAGAAAGTTGTGGTTTTGTTGCATCGTTTACAAAGGATGGCAGTTTCCTCTCCTCGGTATCAGAAGCTCTGTAAGGTAACTGAGTGATTGAGAATAAGGATCTCGGGGATCTGACAATTCTACTGTTTCTCAGGCTGTGAAAACTACTGTTTCAGGTTCTCTTGTCAAGAAAAAAATTTCCTTTCTTAGTAACTGCTTCTAAAAGCTGTTAAAGTGAATTGCTTAATTATATTCTGTTTAAGAATCTGAAATAGGTTCTGTTTTAGTACATAGTTTATTTTGCAATTGACACAACCTTGTCTTCTGAGACCGGTTTGTGAACTGTTTGGAAAAAAATATGGCAAAACTGCTCTATTCATTAAGACCTGTTACCTCTGTGGTACTGTGCAGAGTCTTAATATTGAATGGCCTGTTAATCTTATGTAAATTTCAGTAAAATTAAGGGCAGATTTTAAAGTAATCTTTCGAGAGATCATTTAAAAACTATCCATTGTTTTATAGCTAATTTTTTTACAGTGAAAAAAATTAAAGCACATTTAAAAAATGATCAGACTGAATCTCATTACAAAACATCCCCTTATATTCTTGAATCTCCACTTATTGTAGTTGAAAAACTTAAAAACTTAATTTCCTTTGAATGGGTGGATTAAGTGGACTTTCAGGAGGCAACTTGTTTGACAGTTGCAAATTTCTACTACTACCTCATTCTGAACATAGACCATTGAATCAGCTGCTGGTTTTGTTTTGTTGTTTTTTTTTTTTTTAAGATAGGTGTTATTCTTTTTAATCATAGTTTTGTTTTATTCAAACTATGTTCAGGCTGTTTCATTATTTTTGTCAAAAAAGTAGATGTATTTCATGTAAAAGGAGGAAATTCTAACAGGAATGCTGAAGCACCCCCACATTCTTCCCTGTCTCAGGGATGCCTCTCTTTGCTGTTAGCTGTCCAGACTGATTTGTAATTGAAAAAACTGCTTCTGAGACAATATCATTTTTCTGCTGATATAAAATATGACGTGTTCAAGCACCCGGACTGCATATACGGCAGCAGATTGGAATGGGGAAACAGCATTCTATTAACTTTATCATATTGCGTTGTTAATTCTTACAGTTTGGCCAGTTAAATGTTTGATAATTTTTTTTTCCAAAAAGTTTTGGGAGACCGATGAAGGTAGTGAGACATTCTTTGCAGAAATATGTAGATGGGTTTTTATTTTGCATCGTTAGTTAAAACTCAATACAGCTTAATTAATGCAATTGCAAAGATTTTTAAACCTAATTATTTCAATGTGTTGTGTTTTGGTCCACTTCAAAGAATAAGTTTGTCCTGGTAAACATTTGTGCTTTTCATAAAAAGGCAATTTTAATAGTAGAGAAGAAAAGCTCATTTACTAATGAATGTTTTTTTTTAAACTACCCATATGAATATGTAAAACATTTTTTTAAGAGCAGGGTCATTTTTCTGAACCATTTTTATGTGTACTTCCACAAAACCAAATAGTTTTCTCAAGTCATGTGACTTGGGTATTCAGTTATAGTGGGAGGTATGAAGCAGTAGAAACCAAGTTCTGCAGAAAGTTGCTAATTAGTTTCATCATTATACCCCAAATAGGCACAAGTTACAGAAGTTATGGGTAACTCCTATTAGATGTACTCTTTGGGAATACCTGAGATTTATCATTTGTTTCCTAAAGATGCCATTCAAATTTAAATTGTTACAATGAAGGGTAATTTTTTCTTTTAGAAAATTAAAATTTGTATTATTTACTGTTGAAATGTTATCTTTCATATATTTTCACAAATGCAAAATTAATAACTGCCTAGGTAAGGTAATGAGAAATGTACAATTCCAGCACATTCCAGCAGGTGTCAATATAAGGCAGTGATATGTGAGGTTTTGGCTAAAGAAATGGAAATACAGATTAGGAAATGGCAAAATTACTATGAAATAAATGAGCGAGTAAGATATATATATTGCATGGTCATATTTTCAAAACTTATGTTAGTGAACTACAGTAGTTCATATAATATAAATAAAAGTTTTAGTTGCAGAATGAAGTGTTAACAGTTGCTGTCTCAAATATTGACAAGCGTCCGTACCATCTTGAAAACACTTAATTGTATTTTAATTCTCAATAGTCATATGTTTTACTTAAAAATTTAAATAGGTTTAACATTTATTTGTTTTAAGACAGTAAATTCTCTTTGTCTAAATTTTAAATAAGGTCATGACTTTTCTCCTTCCCTATACCTCCTACATTCTTTAAATTTAGTTTCTTAAAAAAAATGCTGTAAGTTTCAATATTCTTAAAAATACAGAGACAATCTACTGTAAATAACATTTACAGGCTGAAGTGAATGAGAAAGAAGTTGCATAATCTAAGTGAAATTTGACAATTTTAGATTCCTATCAGCATTCTGAGATCCAAATCTGTTAATATTTTAATCTCTAGCTTAATGTCTCTTTAAAATCACTTTTTTTTTTTTTTTTTTTTACATATTATATTGAATTTCAGCCTGTTTTTAGACTTTTTCCTCAGCGGCACTTATTCTTTCTATGCTTATTTTTATATTTCTCTCATCAGTCAGAATCTGTCAGTGTGTATTATACAAGTGGAAATGTGTGTAAAATATTCTCATTTTGTGGATTTTCCTGTATGTTTCAAAGAGAATGAGACAATGCAAGGAGGTACTTCACTGTTCTCAGAGTTAAAATATGCTTTTCCCCCTTTTAACTTATTTACACATTCCTTGTATTTTTTGCCTTTAAAAATATTCCTGGTTATACATCCCATAAAATATGAGTTGGAAGCTAAAATATAAGTTCTGTTTACTTGAAGATATAATTAGCAGCATGGAAATTGCCCTGATGACCTAAAATCACCCTATACTATTTACTATTTTTTCCAGATTTAGTTTTGATTGCTTAGTTTCTTTAAAATATTCATGACTATAAAAAGTAATTTTTCTTCTCATAGAGTACAATAAAAGCCAAACTAAATGTAAATGATTTTAAAAATAATATTGAATGTCATTTGCCTTTATTGTTATATAATTACTTTGGGGTGTTTTATGTCATTAAATCTTTGGGTTAAAAACTGGTTTTCTTAGTTTATATTGAGTCAGAAAGGATTTTTACAAATCCTTTTTTTCTTAATGTCAATTTTTATAGAATGTTCAATAATTGAGGACATGGTAAAAGCAGCTTCTTGTAGAGTAGATTGGGATGTGAATCGTTATAGAAGAATGAGAAAAAATTAAAAATTTAGTGTTGTAAATTGAGTTCTTTGTGACTTATACACTTACCAAATTTTGATTTAAGCAATATAACTTCTATTTGCCTGCATGTGTATGCAAATAACTTTAGCTCAAATGATTTTAATCATCTCTAGACTTTTTGGATCACGTAGTCCTATCAGCAAAAATTTTGTAAACACTTAGCTATAACGAGATATATATTCATTGAAAGGTTATACACATATGCCATGGTGAAAATCATATGATGAGTATTAGTAGAGAGTAAGTTTGTTCTTTATTTTCTACTCTTGGCTTCTTGCACCCTCTGGGCTGTCTTTTTCTATATGGTATACACACCATTTTGGTGGCAAGTGGTTTACATAGAGAGTGAAACTGTTGCTATTCTTAGCCTGGCCTTTTGGGAGGCTAAAGCTTTCTGGATGCTGCTGATCTCAAAGTCATCCCTGGAAAACTGTGTATTCTGTGGTATCAAGGCAGCTGCCTCTGAGTACTCTGCAAAAAATAGAAAGACTAGAACATTCCACCCAGCAAGTGATGATGGCCTGGTGATTCCTACCAAAACACTTGTGCTCTGTGTGTGTGTGTGTGTGTGTGTGTGTTCACCCGTGGACAACCCAGAACAGTGTAGATGCTTGTAGTGCCAAGGGGTAACAGATTATGATCACAAAGGCACACTAATTTCTCAGCAGAGATTCACTGCTGAAGTAAGTTCATACATTAATTTTTGTCTACAGGTATAGTCTCTTGTGTTTTGAAGTAGCTAAGATGGAAGATGAAGTTTTTTAGAAGATGAAAATATTGGATGGAATGGTAGATTTTCAAGAAGTTTTTTAAACATATTTTTTATTTGCAAACATTTCCCCACCTTTTTTACAGGGGGAAGACCCTGCTATCCTTGAACAATTAAATCCTCAAGTGTTCTAGGGTGATAAAGCTTCACTTTGTCATGATTTGAGTGTTGAGATGTATGCATTTTAAGGTCAACACTCAGATTCCCACAGTTTTTCTCGACAATCAAATCCATAGAGATTGTTTGGAGCATAGAGAAGGTCAGAGTCATGATCTGTAGTCTGAAGGTTAGAATCCCCCCTTGAGGATGGTGGCTCAGTGAGTAGGGTGCCGGCCCTATATACTGAGGGTGGCGGGTTCCAACCTGGCCCCGGCCAAACTGCAACAACAATAACAACAACAAAATAGCCAGGTGTTGTGGCGGGCACCTGTAATCCCCACTACTTGAGAGGCTGTGGCAAGAGAATTGCCTAAGCCCAAGAGCTGGAGGTTGCTATGAGCTGTGATGCCACGGCACTCTACCGAGGGCAACAAAGTGAGACTCTGTCTCAAAAAGAAAGAAAGAAAGAAAGAATACCCCCTTGAGCATATGAAGAATTGTCTTTTCTTAATCTTGAGAAACTCTTGGTTTGGTTAGTTCAGAAAATTCATGAAGGCTGAGGTTTTTAGTGAAGAAAAATGGCATACAAAAGAATTTGCCTTTTACTAGGTCCTCTACAATGATGCCTTAGAATAATGATGTTCTCTGAGTTGTGCGAGGCCCCTGGGCAGATGGCTTTGCCCTTTGTTTTCTCTCTATTTCCACACTTCCTGATCAGACTGACGTTCCAGATATTCTGACCAGACTGAGGTAGAGTCAAGGAAAGAATTATCTACATTCCCACCTGCCACGGTCAGATATTTTTGCTGTGACTTCCATAGGCACAAGCACTATTTTTGATGCCTGCTCCATCTCCTTTTGTGACAGCTTCCCAAGCTGATATGTTTATCAGAATTATTAATTTTTAAAGTTAGCTAATTAAACATTTTTTAGTCAGGAAACTCATGTATGACTTTTAGCTAAAAACACTATAATTAGTTCTGATGTAATACTTCTTCACTTAACTAAAAAATAATTCATATCATTCTGTAAGATTGGATTTTAAAGTTGTTTTATAGACATGATGTCATTGTCATTTGGCTAAATCTACAAATATTATACTAGTGCAGATCAGAAAGAAACAGACTGTCCTTCTAAGAGAGTTGGAATAGTGTTGTGAATAGGAATAAAAGGTTTCCTTTATTTTTAGGGGTATTATTTGATGATTGTAGCTAAAAGGTTAAGAGTTTTTGTTTCCCTAGGGGTAAAGTTTATTAAATTAATTTTTATTTCAGAATATTAAGGGGATGCCCACATTTTGGTTACGTAGTTAGCTTTTATACATTTTAAATCAGAGTGGTAAGTGTGCCCTTACCTAGAAAGTGTGTGCTGTGCCCAGGCAATGTACCGTTTGGTTGTGAATTAAGCCTTTTCCTTCTCACCCCTCCCATTTTTCAAATGGAAGTTTCCAAGCTATCTGTACTGCTAGATTTTACATGTACAGACATTATCCTGTCTGTCTTACTCCGGACTATGAGTACTGCCAGCTTCTCTTAGTATATTTGGTAGTTTATTTTTAGTTCCGTAAAAGAAGCAATTAGTAGAGCTCTCACCGTAGAGATAGAAGAATATAGAAAATTTCACGCTATGGTAGTTTTCTCAGTTTCACAAAATTTATTTATTTCCAAGCAAGGTAAACGAGTCCAAATAATTGAAACTGGAGAGGCTGTGAAGTGCATCTGAAGATTTCTTTCACTTTTTCTTTCTCTATTTTGTTCAGTTCTATGGAATTTTAAAAGATTAATTTGTAACAAAGCTCACTTATAAAAGCAGACAGTACCTTTTAATGCTTCATAAATAGTTTGCTGATATGAAAAGATGGCTTGATAAAGTCTAAACAAGAGTTTTGGAAAAACATCAAATGGAAGAAGATGTGAAACTGTTTTTATAATAAACAACTGTTTTGCTTTTAAGAGAATTGAGAGAAATAACGGCTGAGTCTTGTAACAAAATGACTGTTGGCATCTTGGTGGTGCTGCTAAGATTTGCTTACATTTTAGTATTTTAGAGTTACAGTGTGTTTTCTCATATTTACATCATTGATAAATATAATGTTAATTAATGTATTATATTATTGTATATCATTAAAAGATAGTTAGGAAAGTAATCTTTAACAACTGGAGAAACGAGTTTTGTCAAGTAAGAGGTGAAGGAATATGCCCTTAGTTGCTAAGCTCGTTTGTACTCAACAAAGGTCTTCTGGTTCTAGGTCACTGTCTCTCTACACTTAATTTCAAATTGTTTTAGGAGTTATACTCAGCTAAAACAAGCCATTCAATAGTAGAAGATACAGAGAGGGAAGTCACGTTAAGTCAGTAGTGGAATACTGTTTTATTCTAAATAATCTCCATCTGCATTTCACCGGCTAAAGAAACTTAGCCTAAACTCTCCTTTAAAACATGCGCTGAGGCATCTTGGCGCATGAGAAGATGTTGGAAATCATCTGATTCAACCATTTCATTTTATAGATAAGGAAACAGAGATCATGTATAGGGGATGTTTTGTTGCTGATAGTTTTGGAGAGTGACTTTGTACTTGTTTTCTCACAGAAGTTTAAACACAGTAAAATATATTCATTTCAGAACTATTTTGATGTTCAAGTTCTAACTCTATCATTGGAAGAGAACAAAGATCTTGTTGTAGTTTAAATTTGTACATTGGATGCGTTTGCAGTGGTTTCATTTTGCGGTTTTGTATAAAAAAATGGATCGGTTCTTTTTCATTCAAGTTAATATAGTTGGTTCTGGGGTTTGATTTATAATTTAGTTTGTGTTTGAGTCTTAATAATACAAATATTAAATTATGCATTTGCTGAACCAAGCTCTGCAGATCCAAACGTAGTTTTGTTTTGTTTATTTTAAGTGACAGTGTCTTTGCTCTGTTGTAGTGGCCCAATCATAGCTCTCTACAGCCTTGAACTTCTGGACTCCAAATGATCTTCCCACTTCAGCCTCCCAAGGAGCTAGGACTATAGGTGTACACCACCATGCCTGGAAAATTATTTAAGCTATTTTTTATAGAAATGTGTTCTTGCTGTGTTTCCTGGCTAATCTCAAATTCCTGGGCTTAAGCGATCCTCTCCCCTTGCCCTTCCAAAGTCCCAGGGTTGTAGGCACGAGCCACTGAGCCTGGCCCCAAATGTAGTTTTTTCATCATTATATTTAAAAGGGCATAATAAGGACAAGGAGGGTGGATTGCTTGACCTCAGGAGTTTGAGAACAGCCTGAGCCAGATTGAGACCCCTGTCTCTAAAAAGAAATAGCCTTTGTGGCTGGCTCCTATAGTCGCAACTGTTCAGGAGGCTGAGGCAAGAGGATTGCGTAAGCCCAAGAGTTTGAGGTTGCTATGAGCTATGATGCCATGGCACTCTACTGAGGTTGACTAATTGACTCTCTTGTCTTAACGATAAAGAAATAATTAAAAATAAAAATAAATAAATAAAAGGTCATAATAGCAATTTAAAAAAATCAAAAGAGTCAACTTTCTAAACTGGGATTTTTTAAATAAGAACGATCTTTTTTGAGAAATTTGAATTCAATTGAAAGAACATGTATTGAGGGGCTGTCCACGTGCCAAAGATATGTGCTGAGTGCTATAAACATAAAATGCAGTGTTGTGTTTTCTATGTAAAACAAGGAAGGTCAAATAAGTTGTGCTGGAGAATTTTAATGGTTAAGAGAGTTTAGACTGGTTTAGAGTGAAGCTAGATCCAAACAAGATCCATGTACCAGTTACATATCAAGTCATCTGCGTTTCAGTTCCTTTTTCCGAAGATGGGGTTGGAATCTCAATCTCTCTTTCTCTCTCTGTCTCTTTCTGTCCCTGTCTCATAAACTTGTTGTAGGAATTAAATAAGTTAATATTTTAAAAATGGTAAAAACAGAGGCTGGCACCTAACTGCCATACGTTTGGCTACTACCGTGACCATTATCACAACTCTGTTCTCACACACTGGTTGTGTGGGTCGACTGAGATGATCCATGTGATCTGCCAGCACAGCCTCCTGTCTCTTGGGAGCAGTAGTGTTATCATCACCCTCCTTACCTTCATCTCTGAAGTAACCCTTCCCTCTTAACAAGGAAGTTCATATTATAGTTGGCCTAGAGAACTTTTCTAAAAAATTCATGCCCCACAGACTTTAACTCACCCAGACCAACCCAGGTTACACAAACCACTGCTTTCACCGTGAAGGAGGAAAGAAAACTCTAAAGTTTTCCCCAGAGTTGTTATTTTCTTGGAGACTCAGCTTGAAGATTTAGCAAGAGCAACTTCCCTTGCCCAGAGGGTTGTGATAGAAACTCCTGCAGGATGTGTGTTCCTCAATTCAGGAGGAAATATCTTTGGGATTATTGGGTAGGCTCCTGGATAGCACCTGGAAACCTCGTTAACCCACTGTGAAACTGACATAATGCTCATTTACATAAAACATCTATTTAAAAGAAGTCTTATTCCATTGCCAGAAACTAATCAGAGCAAAGGAAAGACATCATCTTTACTGTGATGTAAGAGGGAAAACAAACATGTTTGTTTAGAAGAGTGCGGAAAGAAATACTGAGACTTAAAGGTGCCTGTCAGAAGTTTCAAGAATTATGCATTTTGATTCTATCTATTTTGAATCTGAACTTATCCCCTAAACATCTAAATCTATTGTTCTTGGTTTAGGTCTTCTATTAATTACAACCTTTTAAAGAAGTTCTTGGTGTTTGGCTCAGAAATTTTATAAAATGAGTTTTGCTTTTTTCAGGGTATACTTTGGATAATTAGAGAGGGAGATAAAATGGGAACTTTTTTTGGTTGAAAACATTATCCGAGGGAGTATTTACTCTGGGTTCAGGATTTTAAAAGACAAAGGTCTGTGTGCACCTGGCCAGAGCAAGCTGCCATGGACCAACATCCCTCAGACCAGAACTACGTGAAATACTTTTCGCTCTTCAACTTTCTTCTGGGATTTTATAACCTTCCTTTTAAATTTTACATATCATGAATGCTTTTTTATGTCTTTTATTGTGATTTTTTAAAACAGCGTCAATAAACTTCTATGAAAGTAGTTTATTCAAGCTACCCACTATGGTTAGACAACAAAGTTATTACCAGTGTTCTCATGACAGATAATTCTGTGATGAATATTCTTATAATCACTGAGTACAATCTGAATTTCTCCACGATATGTTTTTGAAGTAGGATCACTGGACCCAAAGGACCAGAACATTTAAAGGTTTTAACAGATGTTGCCAAATTTCCCCCTTGAAAATTTCCTTCTTGTAGTTGTTCATGTGTTCACTACTTGGCTCAAATGTCTAATTTTTTTTTTGGCCGGGGCTGGGTTTGAACCCGCCACCTCCAGCACCTGGTCCCGGCGCCCTACTCCTTTGAGCCACAGGCGCCGCCCCTCAAATGTCTAATTTTTGTACCCTCATATGTCTAATTTTTGTACCCTCATAGACAATAGATGATACCAATTAAAAATATCTTATGAAATTATTAGATGAAAAGCATAACCCAGATGTAGAATATAAACTAAGACTTAGGATAAATGACTTGTCTAAGTGTGAAGCCAAATATTCCATCTTACAACTGTCTGAATTCTACATCCTGAGAACCCAGACATTGTAGTGTCTACAATGGAGTGTGGCAATACACGTGTACAGTGTAATAAAGCTAGCAGTTGTTAGAACACAAGAAGGTGTTGTAAGTTCTGAGGTGACAACGTCAGGGAAGAGTTTGTGGAAAAGGTGGTGCTAATCTGAATCCTGAGGAATAGGAGGAATTCTAGCAGAAAGTTCTGAGAATAGACGACTGACGGGGAAAGATGACGAGCACAGAAGTACGCTGAATGCTGGGTCCATGTGCATCGGAAATGCCTGCGAGGTTCATCCGTGCACATTTTCCCCTTAATGAACAAACTGCTCGTTTGATTGCCAGCCATGTTTGCCAGATCTTTGACTTATGATCGTTTCCAAAATTTAGCCTATTCTCAAAGGAAAAAGTGTTTGCGAATATTGGAAATATCCAAACACAGGGAGCATTTACAAAAAGAAATTCTAAAAAAGAAATTGATATTTGAATCCTTGAAATAAGGACAGTTCTTCAGAATATTTCCTTTAAAGGCATCAGTCTTCTTTTGGATGCAAATTGTTTTGGTTTGGGATTGACAAAAATGTTATAAGGGAATGACACACTATTTCAAGCAAAAATAAAAATAGTTCACAGTGGAAGTCAATCTACTAGTATAGACTTTAATTATAGTTTTCTAGAACTTTAAGGTTTATACAAATTGTAGAAATTACTTGATCAGTTTCCTTCTTTTATAAATGAGAAAGCAATGGCTTAACATGTATGCAGAGCTGTGTTCTAAAATACTTTAATATATTATTATGCACTCCTCAAGGTCACAGAGCCCCCTGGTACTTCATATTTAAGCTTCCAGGAGATTACTCTGCAATATTCCACTGCATTTTATGTGCACTTTTTTTTTTTTTTTTTTTTTTGAGACAGAGTCTCAGTTTGTCACCCTTGGTAGAGTGCCTTGGTGTCACAGCTCACAGCAGCCTCCAACTCTTGGGCTCAAATGATCCTCTTGCCTCAGCCTCCCGAGTAGCTGGGACTACAGGTGCCCTCCATGATGCCTGGCTATTTTTAGAGATGAGGTCTGGCTCTTGCTCAGGCTGGTATCAAACTTGTGAGCTCAAGCAATCCACTTGCCTTGGCCTCCAAAGTCCTAGGATTACAGGCATGAGCCACCGTGCTGGCTGATGTGCACTTTTTAAAATAGAATTTATATTTAACTTTATCATGTATTATAATTAACTATTTCTTTGTTTTACCTTCTGAATTATAAACTTGTTAAATTTGAGGTTGTGTCTTATTTTAGACGAGTCCTTTGAATGAAATAGTATTTGTAATTGAATTAACAACCCAGATTTCAATATTTCCTTATACCCTATGTACTTTGACTCCAATTTTTTCCTTTTCAAAAAGCTTTATTGATAGATAATTCTCATGTAATTCATTGATATTTTAGCATATTTATAGAGTTGTGCAATCCTCACCACAATCTAAGTTTAGAACACTTTTTATCTCTCAAAAAGAAATCCCCCATATTCATTACTCAGAGTAATCATTCCCCATTTCCTCCCACCTCACGGCCCCAGCCCCAGGGAACCACAAACCCCCTTTCTAGGTTTCTTCTTTTGAATATTGAAATGTCAGTAAGACTTTGATACCATATTGTTTGGTAAATGTCATGGAAAATAATTCTAATTTATTGTGATAAATTTACATTTTTATCTTAGAGAATTTGATAGTTTTGAGTTTTAATTATTCATAACAACTAAATAGAGTAGCTTATGTGAAATGATTTGTAAACCTTATGGAACTGAACTATATATAGTGATTTACTTGTCATATTAATTATAGTACTGTAAAAGTAAAGTATGATGGGAAAAATGCTGCATTTGGAATCAGAAGGCCTGGATTTGATTCCTTACTTGCTGTTTGATCTTATTTAATGCACAAGTGATACACATATATAAATCCTCAGTTTTGTCACATAGACAGTAGGAATAATATGCATTCTATTTATTTTAGGAAGATATTAAAGGCCCAGTGTGTTAATGCATATAAATTTGCTGTACAAAACTAGAGTGTTACTGAAATTGAAATATCAAATTTTATGTGGTTTATTTTTCTATTAAAAAACAACAAAAACCAATGACAATATTTATCTACATATGATTTTACCACTGTTCACTGCTGGAATGCTTTTGAAAAGAGTGAAAGAACACATTAAGCAAAGCTTCTGTTTGTCTCCACTCAGGTGGCAGAATGTTGAATACGCACCACCTATGTCTTTGTGCAGTGCGGGGCCCGTTCATTTTTCTTCTTTCTTAAGGAATACAGCCAGCTTCCATATTAAGGTACATTCACTGCCAGTAAAATCACACCATTTCCAAACAACTTAGATTCAAACTGGGAGTACATAAAAGGATGCATGTTTTCAGAGCAGGACTAATAGCCCCTGAGGCCACAGTTACTAGTCAAAGGGAATGTTCTGAAGTCTTTATTCAATCTGAAATTAGGGCAACCATAATTTTGAAAATCTGTACACCAGTAATTATAGATGCTGGTGAGCACATGTAAAACTCAGGAAGGTTTGAAGAAGATCTTTCTTGAATTTCAATATTAATTGAACATTCTGGAAATTATCACATGATTTTTGTGTAATATCTATATGGAGAGTGAGGTTTTGAAAGGTAATGATAACCAAAATTGAATGATTGTAATGACCCAGTGCTGTTTTGCATTACTTCTTAAAGCAGAACCTAGATTTGTTCATTACATAGACTGTCTTTGTGGAAGATCCTTGCATGATGTGGTGGTAAGAAAAGGAAAACATTTACTCTTTTTAAAAGTAATTGCCTCTAATGGAAGCCTAATGACCTATTATACTTATTTCTAAAAGCTGAACAACAAAGCTTGATCGGAAGCTAGTGAAAGATCTGAGAAATTATATAATCTAAACCAAAATTTCAGGAAATTACATGTGGTTGGGAATCAATACTTCATTAGACAATTTAATAATTCAGTAGTTTACTTGTGCCAAATGTCATCCTTTCTTTAAAAGCTGGAGTGATTTCTAGAAATGTGTCTGCAACAGTGAGGGTTAGCTAGGGTAGAGGGCTGCTTCTGGCCAGCCGTCTTGCAGGTTTCAGTAGGGTACAGTCTCTCCAAGTTTCTGATGTAGATTCAGCAGGGCAGTGAGAATAGAATTTCCTTGTAGGTATTGAGATGATTAAACTTAACAATCAAGGGTGCCTTTGAAAATTTTCAAGTTTAGCTTCCTCAATTTTTTAAAGATAGGGAGGCAGAAGCTTAGAGGGGTTGAGTTGTCTGTCCCAGAATTTAATAGTTAGTGGCTGTAGCTGAATTGCTTTGATAAGAATATATTCTAGTTGGGGATTTTATGGAACTATACTACAAAAGTGTATTTTACAGGTTTCCAACCAGGACTGTTGACACCAAATAAATCATGGACAATTTACTTGAGGATGGTTCCAATAGATAAATAAAATATACCTCTCTAGGTGAAATGGGTATGACGGTATCTTAACAGCTGTTGAATCTGGTTGTCAGTGTATGGGTGTTTATTTTATCATTCTTTGAATTATTCTCGAATATTTTCATGGTAAAAAGTTTTGTGAGTAATGACCGCACTACGGTAACCTGGCTTGGCCAGGCCCCCGAGGCCTTGCCTACTCACCTGTGCAGAGTCATGAGGGACCTTGAACTGCCTGCTCTGTGCATTCTTCATGTTTCTACTTAGGAAGGTGACAAATGCCTAATAGTTGAAAAGTGTCTTGATTTACCTGGTGTTAACATGTACTGAACCTGTAGCTTTTATTCTTTTAGCACATTTAAATTTAAATGGAAGACATTTTAAAACTCTCATTTTTTTTTCCCCCTTTACAAAAGCTACACATGCTTATTACAAAAGTTTGACTTCCCCAAGCATGACATATGCAGTGTTGATGTCCTCATTTGCTGTGTCTTCCACATTTATCAAAGATACTAGAAATTTATCAAGGTTCTATTCTTGAGCTCTGGAACTATCCTTGTCTTTATGTAAGAAAGACACATAGGCTTTGCCAAAAGAATGATTTACTCATAGCAGGTTTCTGCAAAACCCTGTCATAACTACATCTTGTTGTGATGCTTTTCTCATTTCTCTCAGTTTTTTACTTAAAGCTGCCGCTTGATAATTTGACTTAATCACATATGGCACACTTCTTTGAGGACACATGCTGCTGTTGTCTTTGAATCATTACACGTTAAACCTCATTATGTCTAGCACTTTTTACATTGCCAGATAAACTGAATTTTCCCCTTATCTGGTGAAAAAATTATAGAAATCATAATATTTAAAAATAGGGTTGTTCCTTATTTGTTGAAAATTATATAGAGCAACATACTTTATCCTGGTTTTTAAGAATGAATCAGAATGCATGTTGTTAGACTAGAAATGGCTCAAAGGGTGTTAGAGGATTTTAAAATTATTTATTTATGGTATATCTAATTTGTGCTCTTGATTAATTGCTCTTGATTAACCCCCCTGCTCTTTAAATTCAATCAAAATTAGCAAATAGTTTATTGAAGTTTGGGAGAAATTTTGTTCAAGGCTCAAAGCACTGAAAAGAGCAGTGAAATGTTTTCTTTACGTATAAGGGCCAGAAACTGAAGACCAGGGTCAACCACACTATGTTTTTTTCTGATACGTACCTGGGTAGTGTAGGTATATATGGGAATATGGGGTGGTCGATTAGGGCTAGACGCAAGTGAGGAAGGGTATTCAAAATAGTTCTGCATGATATCAATTTACATTGAAATAATCTTTTAGGAAATTAAATAAAGAATTAAGCTACTTGTGAAACAGGGCAGTGAAGGGAACCCTGGGTTGGGGGTGGGAAGATTAGCTTTCTGGACGTACCTTCACCTGGGTGAAGTGAAAGGGATATGTGAGCTAACCGTGCTGAACTTTGTTGGTATTTTATCTCTCTGTTGGTTTCTCTGAGGCATAAAAAATTGTTGTTTTTTTAAGAAAAACCTCTGCATTCTATTGACAGAGGTATGATGACATCAGCTTTTGACTATGCATCTACAGCAAGTAAACTTTAATTTTGTTTGGCACATTCAAATAGATTTCATTAGTTTTAAAAAATAGCATTTACATTTTATTCCCAGATATATTTAAAAAGTGCTTACTTGGATAAATGCAGAAAGGAAGGAAGAAGAAAATAAAACCTGCCAGTTGAGTCTGCTCCTCGGCGGGGAACATTATGAATGTCTTACTTTACTTCGTTTCACCCTTCTTTCCTTCCTGGACACAGGCATGCCTTGTTTTATTGCACTCTGCTTCACGGTGCATGGTAGATAATGCAGTTTTTACCAGGTGAAGTTTTGTGGTGACCCTCCATTGAGCAAATTTATCGGTGTCATTTTTCCAACAATATGTGCTCACGTTGTGTCTCCATGTCACTTTTTTTGGTAATTCTTGTGATATTTCAAACTTATTATTACACCTGCCATTGTGTTCTGCGTTCAGTGATCTTTGTTGTTACTATTGTCATTGTTTTGGGGAGCCACACACGGTTGCCTTCTATGATAGCAAGCTTAACCGATAAATGTTGTATGTTTGGAATTCTCCACCGACTGGCCATTCCCCCATCTTATTCTCTCCTTGGGCTTCCTTATTTCCTGAGACCCAACAATATTACAATTGGACCAGGCAGTAACTCTACAATGCCCAACAGTATTACAGTTGGGCCAGGTAGTAACTCTACAATGCCTAACAATATTACAATTGGACCAGGCGGTAACTCTGCAATGCCCAACAGTATTACAGTTGGGCCAGGTAGTGACTCTACAATGCCTAACAATATTACAATTGGACCAGGCAGTAACTCTACAATGCCCAACAGTATTATAATTGGACCAGTCAGTAACTCTACGATGCCCAACAATATTACAGTTGGACCAGGCAGTAACTCTACAATGCCCAACAATATTACAATTGGACCGGTCAATAACCCTGACCATTGTGGAGTTATCAACTGGTCCAGTTTTAATATTGTTGGGTCTGAGTGAAATCACCCTTTACTTTAAATCAGTGATCCTCAACCTGTGGGTTGCCAGCCATGGGAACTGTATTAAAGGGCCATAGCATTAGGAAGGTTGAGAACCATCACTGCTCTAAATGAAGAGCTAGAAAATGGTTAAGTTTAGTGAAAGAAAGCATTGAAAGCTGAGATAGGCCAAACGCTAAGCTTCTTCAGATTGTGAAGCAAGGGAAAAGTTCTTGAAGGAATTAAATATGCACTTCGGTGAATGTATGAATGATGAGAAAGTGAAACAATCTTATTGCTTGATACCAAGAATGTTTCAGTGGTCTGGCTAGAAGATCAGACTACCTACAACATTCTCCAAAGCCAAGCCAAATTCAGAGCAAAGCCCTACTTCTCTTATGTTCTATAAAGGTGAGAGATATGGAAGCTGCAGATGGAAAGTTTGAAGCCAGCTGAGGTTGGTTCATGAGGTTTAAGGAAAGAACCCATCTTCATAACATCAAACTGGGAAGGGGAGGAGCAAGTCTGTGAGGGGCTGAAGACTTCAGTGGGGAAGTAACCGCAGATATGGTGGAAATAGCAAGAGAACTAGAATTAGAAGCTGCAATCTCATGGTAAAACTTGTGTGGAAGGAGACTTTCTTCTAAGGGATGAACAAAGAAAGTGTTTTTTACACTTTCTACTCCCAATAAAGACATTGTGAACACTGTACAAGTGATAACTTAGGATTTATTAATAGAATACTACATATTAGGTAAGCTTATTTAATAAAGCAGATGCTTTCAGAGGGTTTGAGAGGATGGACTTCAGTGATGAGAGAAGTTCTGTGGACAAAATGCCATCAGACAGCATGGTGCATCACAGAGAAATCTTTTGTGAAAGGAAGAGTCAACTGATGTGACCAACTTAATTATTGTCTTATTTTAAGAAATTGCCACAGCCATCTCCACCTTCAGCAAACTTCCCTGATCCATCAGCCTCCATCAACATCAATGCAAAACCCTCCCCCAGCTAAAAGATTCCAACTTGCTGAAGGTTCAGGTTATCATGAGCATTTTTGAGCAATAAAATAGTTTTAAATTAAGGTGGGTACTGTCTTCAATGTTGCTGTCATCAATAGGTTCTTGGAAACTGTGACATTAAGTGAAGTGTATGACAGAATCAATTTTACCATAAGTCAACTGATATAAACAAGAGTTAAGTTTCTATGGTATATTTATTACCATAAAACATCAGCAAACTTCTAAATAAAGACAAAAATACTTCTAATATTAAACATTAAAATACATGTGAGCTTTATATACATTTAAGAAATATTAGTAGGCCAGGCACGGTGGCTCACACCTATAATCCTAGCTCTCTGGGAGGCCAAGTCGGGTGGATTGCTTGTGCTCAGGAGTTTGAGATCAGCCTGAGCAAGAGCAAGACCCCATCTCTACTAAAAATAGAAAAAACACTAGCTGGATGTAGTGGTGCACACCTGTACTCTCAGCTGCTCAGGAGGCTAAGGCAAGAAGATTGCTCAAGCCCAAGCACTTGAGATTGCTGTGAGCTGTGACACTACAGCACTCTACCCAGGGCCGAGTGAGGCTCTGTGTCAAAAAAAAAAAAAATAAGAAATGTAAAAAGTAAAAAAGTAAAAATATTATTTATCCAGTGTTGTGAATCAGTGGGTGATGCTGGTTGTAGTGGTGGTGGGCTAAATCAAGGAAAGTGAGAACTGTGAGGACCCCGCCCTCCCCTCATGCACCTCCAGATCCATCACAGACCTGGCAGCTCACTGAGAGCATTTGGTTGGTTGGTTGGTTTATTGTTGCACATTTGCATGATTATTGGATGATTGAGGAATTTTTGTTTTGCAGTCATTTGTGTTCATTTATTTATTCATTTTCCAACCCAATTATTCCAGTGTAGGGTGGCGGGTGGCCAGAGCCCATCCCAGCAGGTGCGGGTACCAGGCGTGGACAGGAAGCCATTCTCTTGTCGGCCACTGACACTCACATGGTCATACTGCCAGGACTGTGCCGATGCTCCTCGGAGCATCTCACAGGCTCAGCTTGGGATGTGGCAGGACACCCGAGTTCTGGAGAAAACCCACCCGACGTGGGAGAACTGCAGCCTCCATACAGATAGGGGTCCCAGCCAGGAATTGATTTTTTTTTTAATTATCAATATTATAAGGAAATTATGTTGAATGAAATGATATTGAACAAAACAAAGTTATTTCAGGCCCTGCCGTGCATTGTTTTTTTTTTTTTTTTAACATAATGGCATTGCACATTTAATAGACTACAGTACAGTGAAAACATGACATTTTTGTGCACTGGGAAACCAAAAAATGTATGTGACTCACTTTAGTACAATATTCTTTTAATTGCTGTGCTCTGAAACTAAACCTGCAACATCTCCAAGTATGTTTATCTGTATGTGAATCATTTGTTCACACAAATTTGGAATCATATTTTATATAATGCCTTTTTGCTTTCTTAAATGCTAGGGGATTTTTTTTTCTCCCTAATTGCATTTTCCTAGCATTTTTATATTCTTTTATTTTAGAAGTCATTTTTTATAGGGCAGTGGTTTCTTTTCCATTGTACTTTGTATGTTGGACAAATAACTTTTTCTGATTTGGACCTTAAAGTACTGCAATGGATTCTTTACGTATAAATCTTTCACTGTACCTGATGAGCATTTGTTGTTAGAACAGGTTCATCGGCGTGACTTGACTCTGCTAGATCAAAGGCTACACATTGCCAGATGACTTTCGAGAAGCCTGTCCCAATGTCTCACCATCCTCTTGTTAAGCCTTGGCTTTTATAATTTTTGGCATCTTTATTAATTTGAGCATTTTATTCTGCAATCTTTGATTACTTATGAAAATGTTTTACATTTTTTTTTTTTTGCCATGACAAATTCTTTATTTCCTTTGAGGTGTTATACATCTGTTTGATGTTTTGGCACTTGGTTCGCATCTCTTTGATGTTAAGGAATGCCAATTACTTTGGAAGGAATTTTCTCATTGAAGTTATGAAGTATATTGTTTTCTAAGTATTTGAGAACAAAACCTAAGTCACCACAGTAAAACATTTTGACACTTTATGAAAAAAATATCACGATATTGATAGATCTGTTAGTTCCCCCCAAAGAAGGCAGAAGTTAAAAAGAATAGCTCTGGGATTATTTAAATAATTAATTTCTTCCCTTGGAATTTACTTCTATATTTTTAATTAATTCTGAAAAGATTTAGTCTACTCCTGACCCAGCAGGGATGGGTCAACATCAGTACTCACAGTTCCATGTGATTTAAATCAGTAGAACGTGTTTGAATTAGAGGAGTGTGGTTGAAATAGAAGGCTTTCCGGCATATGTATCATGTCTGCTTCTGTGTCTGTATCTGTTTCTTTATCATTTCTTCCCTGTTTCTTTATCATTTCAGAACTATTGTTTTTCGTAATTTGACACTCTGTTTTGTCACTTTCGAGCTCTTTTGTACGTCTAGGCAATAGAAATAGTAATCTATATCTCTGAGAGTTTTTATAAGATAGACTTTGTATGTTAAGGTCCTATCCAGCACATTGCTTACAGGTGTACAGATTATCCCAGAAATGTCATCGTTATCCCCTCCCTCCCCCATGGTCTTCTGAAGGACTAGCAGGGTTATGAGAGAGAAGAAGATTACGAAGTGGAGTAGTTTCAACTCAATTATGAATGATTTTGCCTTAAGAAACCAGTGAGCTGATGTTAAGAATTTCAAGAATTGAAAATTACATCTTATTAATCCTCAACAATAAAAAAAATAAAGAAAATTACATCTTATTACAACAGTTCATAAAATTGTGGCTGATCTTCAAGATTGTCATAGATTGACATAGACAAACATGACCTTTTTTAACTCAGGAACTTTATACAACTGAATTAGTATTGTTCCACTAAAGGTGTATTCTTTATGTCATGTGAACCTGGCTTTTTCTGTCTTGTTTTTCCCCCAAACACCATAGGGAACATTATGTAATTGTTGCTGCATTTTGACGGTTAGAGTTTGATAGTGTGTTTGATGGTTTTAAAAGACAAAAGATAAAGTCACTAAAGTCTGCAGGGTTTTTTTTTTTTTTTTTTTTTTTTTTTTGTTATCTTTGACAATCTGTAATTAGACATTGAAGATTCTGATACATGGCTGGGAGTCTTGCACCTCTCTGCAATTCTTGCAATCTTTCAGAAGATTTCAAGGTCTGTGCTGAAACCCAATCCATGATCTATGATTTTCAGTTTTACTTCATTTAACCATCATCCACTCCTTTCCAAGGCAACCCTTATCATCATTCAGTACCTTGCTATCTCATAAAATTTAACCCACAGTTCCACTTCTGCAGGTTTTTTTCCTGAGCCTAGAGTCTCATGACATTCTTGGAAGGATGCAGTCACCTGTCTATCCTTGGCTGCCCTGCAGCTCTCTGTTATTACTGTGTAAAACTCTACTGCTCTGAAAACCTTTTCCCCATTCCCAGTGAATGTAGACTTCTCTCTCTAGCCCTGGCTTCACACCACCTCCTGATTCTTAGGCCTGCTTGTACAACCTGTGTACCAATTTAGGTGACCCACTCAATACATCATATTTTTCCTTTCCTGACAGTTATATCTCAAACAGCAAGATACAAAATTTGTAAGAAAAATAAATTTTTCTTGCATCAAAACTTTATAGCACGTCTGTTAAAGGTTTGCTGTATGCCGAGAATCACACTCTGATGTATTCAGCATTGGCATATGATAAATATTCGGGAATACTTGCTGAAATGTGTTAGCATAGCAGGCAACTGTGTTTGTTAGGCAGGACATAGACACCAGAGATTCCTTTGCAGTTTCATAGTTAAACTCCAATTCCAGATCTGTTCCCATTCTTCTCTCCTTATGATTGAATAACTTTCCCTTTACCATCAGTTTGGCAACCTGTCAATTATTTGTTTAAAATTACTTAGAAGTGAATCAATATTTTATTTACTGTGTCATCTCTACTTTAAAAGCCTACTGTCTTATATATTTCTTCCAACTAATCTCAGAATTTTTTGTGCTTACTTTTTCTTGCCTTTCGTCTTTGATATATGAACTTAATGTTGAGTGTAAACTAAAAAATTTTCATTTTCAGATTGTGTTGATGTAAATGCGGTTTCCTGGTATCTAGATTATTTAGACATTAAGTAGAAAAAATTATCAGGAGGATTTTAGAGAGCTTTTTATTCTCATTTTGAATCCTCATTTTTTTTGGTAAATGTTTGCCTTTGTGAATTGCTAAAAAGAATAATTTTCAGGTTTTCTACCTTAGTAGTATTTATGTTCACACAGCAGTGACACTTGGGAAGTTATAACGTGGAATATATTCTATGATTTTGTGTGTGTGTGTGTATCTTAACACTTTAATTTGAGAGTATTTGCTCAATTTCCTAATGGAAATAAATTCTGATTGTACCCCATTGATCTGCAATGTGACATTTATCAGCGATCACAAATGAACTTGGTTTTATTCAGTACTATTTATAAAATGATGTTTGACATTTGGAAATAAAGTAACTGATACATAGTGTGTTGGTTATTTTGGTGTGATAACATCATCCTAGGCAAAAACACAACTTCAAATCATAGGCAGTTGATACACTCACAGATCTAATTGCTATAATACAAACCACAAAAGACAGAGAAAAAGAGAGCAAGCGAGATGGTGTCTAGGACCTATAATAATTAGCATTTTCAGTAACTACATCTGTTGCTGGCAATATTGGCAGTATTGCAAGAGAAAGTGTGATTGTTGAGATTGGCTAATGTTCAGTTTAAGTACCACACAACGTACTGACATTTCCAATATTTTCACTAGTTTTACATTTTCTCATTTCAGTAAGTATGTGTTTTTGAGTTTGCATGAATGCTTTGTATTATATTTTAAAAGTTCTTCAGACCTTCTCTCCAAGTTGATCTGGGTTGATTAAAGCTATATTTCTAGTGGGACGAAGTGGCATTGATCCGAATTGTCATAGCCATATGTTATCCAACACCCTAGAATTCGATGCTGTGAGTTTGATCCTACCTAAAGTAGTTACTCCCAGAGTTAGAAATTCTCTCTAATCTACAACACACATTTTCCTCGAATGTTATTGCCTTAGCTTTCTTGGAATTTCTGATTTAAACTGTAATTTCTAATTGAGGTTTAAGAGGCAATATCAACTCTGAACATTTAGTGGGGCTTAAGTCAATTAGGGTAATTTGACAGAAAACTGGTTAACGATGATTCCTCACTCACAGAGGGTGAATCCCTCTAAGGGGGCAGGGGGACATGAGCAGCTGTTGCTGCCACATACACTGTGTGATGTCCTTGGCCTCATTATATAGCCTTTTCCTACCCGTTTGCTGGTTTGGGAAGATATTAAAGTGAAAAAAGAAAAATAATCAATTTTCTCTTTTAAGGTAAAACTCACCAGTGAATCAACATTTGAATCATATACTAAAATACATAAACAATCTTAGAGTCTGCATAATTGCTGATGAGAATAAATGTGGAGGCAGAAATTTTGTTTCTGGAAATATTATGACGAGCTGCAATATTTCCCATGTAAATCTTGTTAGCCTTGTCTGTAACAAACAGGATCTCCATTGAACTCTATTCTGGGAGATGGTACGTTCTGTGAAAGTGATTTCCGTGGCCCAATTTAAAAAATTCTGCAAATTATGTCTTCTTTTGGAGCTGCATGATGCACACAATATTTTCAATGCTATGAAAAGTTCTGTTATTTAACTTGGTTCATCTCAATATTTTCCAAACATTTTCTTTTCCCCTGAGCCAATTTTTATCATGGAAACAAGTTTGGGAAATGCTGTTCCTGCCATATCAACATTTATCTGCTAATCCTGTTGGTTGAAGTTTACAAAAAGGGGCCATCAGTCTCACTAGGTCAAGGCTAGTTGTCTGACTTTTAATAGGCATTTCGAATTCTTTGTAACTTTGATGGCATTATCAGGGTGGGGTGGGATGCCGAACTTCATCAATGCACTTAGAGATGGACACGCATGATGTCAAAATTGACCAGATGCTGCTGTATAAACTACAATGAATTTATGAATTTATTATGGGAGGTGTATTGTCCAAAGACTGGTATGCCCCTAAATCTAGTTAAGTATAACTCAGAGATAAACTGGAAGAGATGTAAGCAAGAATAAGGGTTGATGAAATAAACTTACCTTAGGATGACATTGACCTATTTTGTTTGGAACTTTCCCAGTTTGGGCATTGGCATCTTGTTGCCCTGAGTAATCTCTCATTCTTGGGCAAATCAGAATGGTCATTCATTCTACTGTGCTGTAACACACGGCAGAGCAGTAATGATTTCTTATGTTTCCAGATTTCATTTTTCTCTCACCTCACTGGGGTTAATAGACCTTATGTGTCAACTTGACCAGGCCATGGTACCCAGATCTTTGGTCAAATTGTTCCTGTGAAGTTGTTTTTTTAAGGCTTAAATCAGTAGACTTTTGATAAAGCAAATTTTCCTCCATAAAGTAGGTGGGTCTTGTCCAATCAGTTGAAGGCCTTAATATGTATAGAAACAGACTGACCTTCCCAGAAGAGAAGAGACTCCTGCTAGCAGATTGCTTTTGGACTTGAACAGCAAATCTTCCCTGGGTCTCCAGTTTGCCAACTTACTCTGCAGATTTTAGACTTGTCAAGTCTTCACAATTATGTGAGCCAATTTCTTAAAATAAATCTCTCTTGAGGAGTGACATTAGCAAGATGGTGAAATAGGAATAGGAATTCTCTAGCTTCACTCCCCACACCCCCCAAGAAACCCAATTAGCAGATATGCATAGGCAAGAATGCTATCATAAATATCCCAGGACTTGAGAGTGAGGCTGAGACGGCCCTTTGGTTGCAGAACTAGGAAGAGCTGTGGTGGAACATCAGGAAGAAGAAGGGTTCTCTTTGACTGACTGTCCTGCCCTTCCCCGAGCCCTGCATTACCATGCACAGAAAATTTCCCTGGACCCACGGTTGCTACTGTGGGAAAAGTGAGTTTGAGATGGATATGCAGCTTCCCCACCAGGCTGGGATCCCTTACAGGAGGGAGATGCAAGAAGCACATAAAGGACTTTCTTGTGGGGGCGATTTTATTATTTTTTTATTATTTTTTTTTTCAATTTTTATTTTATTTATTTATTTATTTTTTTAATTAAATCATAGCTGTGTACATTAATATGATCATGGGGCACTATACACTTGGTTCATAGACCGTTTGACACATTTTCATCACACTAGTTAACCTAGCCTTCCTGGCATTTTCTTAGTTACTTTGCTAAGACATTTACATTCCACACTTAGTAAGTTTTACATATACCCTTGTAAGATGCACCGCAGGTGTAATCCTATCAATTCCCCTCCCTCTGCCCACCTCCCCCCGTCCTCCCCACCCTTTACCCCTTCCCCATATTCTTAGGTTGTAACTGGGTTAATAGCTTTCATGTGAAGGTCCTAAATTACCGTATATACTCGAGTATAGCTGAGTTTTTTCGGCACAAAATTTGTGCCGAGTTCAGGTTTTTCGGCACAAATTTTGTGCCGAAAAAACTCGGCTTATACTCGAGTATATACGGTAGTTTCATAGTAGGGGTGAGTACATTGGGTATTTTTTCTTCCATTCTTGAGACACTTTACTAAGAAGAATATGTTCCAGCTCCATCCATGTAAACATGAAAGAGGTAAAGTCTCCATCTTTCTTTAAGGCTGCATAATATTCCATGGTGTACATATACCACAATTTATTAATC